>VZTD01002137.1:666257-788623 GCA_013397725.1 Rhagologus leucostigma
TTTCTAAACGGAACCCGGGTTTCGTTCCCCCAGCATCCCTTGGCAGGCGCGGGGCTTTGCGGGCTGCCTCGCGTCGCTGCTGGCGGCGTTGGGAGCGGCACGCCGGCACCTCCAGGAGCACCTCTCGCCGCGGCTCCGAGGAGCAAAATGATCCAGGAGCTGCTCGGTGGCTCGGGTATCTCTTGAGTATCGGCGGGACATAAATCCGGGCGGGGGAATCAGGCTGGACTAGCCCCGGGGCAGCGCGCACTGCTGCTGCGGGATGCGGGGCCGGCCGTGCGAGGTGCGGCCCGGCCGCGCTGGAAAGCCCCTCTGTAAACAGACCGGCCGCACGCCTGTCAGGTGCCGAGCACCGAAAACATCGGGACACTCGCACCGGCCGAGCCCTGGCCCCGCTGAAAGACCCGTGGGGCAGCCGCCCGTGTCCGCAGCATTATCGCGGCCATTCACCAGCTCTGGGTCCGCTCGCCCAGACCCTCCACGGGGAGTTCGAGGAGCTAGTGGCATCACCTTCTCTTGAGCAGTCGTCCGGGCCGAGGGTTGCGGCTGTGGAAAGTCCCCGAACACCCCGCGAGGAGGGGGCTCGGCTCCTCCGGGCAGGGCGCACCCTGGGGCAGCCCCCAGCTGGGTCCCCCCTCGACAGGGCGCATCTACCGCAGCCGCGCAGGGGAGCCCGGGGCCAGGCGGGGGGAGCGGGCAGGGCCCGGGGCCGGGCGCGGGCGCGGGGAGCGCGCAGGTGTTCCGCCGCTCCGGTCCTCAGCGCCCCTTCTCCGCGGCAGGGCGCGGCAGAGCGGCGGGAAGGTGCGGCACAAGCGGCAGGCGCTGCAGGACATGGCGCGGCCGCTCAAGCAGTGGCTCTACAAGCACCGCGACAACCCATACCCCACCAAGACCGAGAAGATTCTGCTGGCTCTCGGCTCCCAGATGACCCTGGTGCAGGTAAGGAAAGGAACCCCTTACCCCCACCTCCAAATGCCGCTCTGAGGCGTTTCATGGACGGGAGGGATGGGGACAGCATCTGCCAAAGCTCATCTGTGAGCTGAGCAAGGGACAGTGATGGGGAGCATCAGTGCAGCCAGCCAGACCAGGAGTCCTGTGCATATCCTTCTTCCAGTCTCCCCTGGGCTCCCCCACCCCAGCAGGACGGTCTCTGTCAAACAAGAATTACTACGTCTGAGCTATTGTGACTGGAGAAGTGCTAAAGACAATCAGCAAAAAGTGTGTGCTTGCCCTGCTAGGAATAGATGCCCTCATCCTTTCATCTCATTCATCAATATAATGAAAATATTTTTACTTAGTCTTTAAAAATTCTCAAGTAAAAAAAATCAGTCATAGGAGATTTCAGCACAGAATATGAATTGTTGAGGAAATTGCAGGGAGCTACTCTTTCCTTTTGAAAAGGGGCTAGGATGGAAACTATTCTATTGTTCTGATAATAATTGTCATCACCTGTTGCACAGACAGCAGCGTTACTATACACACTGTGTGCAGTGGCTCAGCGCACAGTGAATGTGCTTCACAGTCTTGCAGGAATTATCATTGTAATGTAATTAGACATGGGAGTAATTGTTTTGCTCTCAGGTAATACTCCCCTGAAGTGACTGGCAGTTGCCTTGCCGTAAGAAGCATAAAGTTTGCTGCAAATGTTTATAAATCTCACTTCTTTGTTCTCTTTGCCATCTGGCACTCTACTGAAATAGTGGTTAAGTGCTATCAGTTGCTGAGTGATGCTATCTCAGGTCTGGATGCTGCAAAGATTTATGCATTGTGAATAATCTAATTTCCTTACTGCAAGCTACTGCTAGGTGTGTAAAATGAAACCCATGTGTTTGCAGGATTGGGTCCTCATCACTCTGGCTAACACATTATGTGTCACTTTGCAAAGGACACAAAGAGATCAAAGTAACCTAAAGTATTAGAAAAAAGCAGGTGGTAATTCAGCTTTATTATTTTGAGTGCTCCTTCAAAAAAACCTGTGCTATGAACTTCAATTCTAGTAATGGCAAGATGGGAAATTTTTACACTTCAGTACCTCACTATGAAACTATTGCACTAGGAAAAACACTATAGCTTTGACAAAAATAATATTAATGTCTCAGAAAATGCCAGTTATAACTGGAAGATATAGTTAAAAAAACTTCCTTTGCTTTTAAAAAATATACATGAAAGGTTTAAAGTATGATTACATAAACACTGTCCCATCAATGGCAGAATTCAATAGGAATACTTTATTGGACTATGGCTCTTAGAATATCCCTGTATTTTTACATGAGATTTAAAACATATATCCAGAATATGTGTTGGGACACTTTCACATTACAACATCTTGAGGAGTTCCGCTGTTCTTTTAAAAATGCCTTGGAATGAACAGAGAAGGGAAAAAAACTGGTGGGTTTTTGCAGAATTTCTTTCATGGCAGCTTTGATCAATCCTGATGGGGATAAGATGTATTAGCTTTTATAAAAGCATCGAGTGAGCCATGGCCACTACTCCACAGAGTTTTATGATCTACGTAAGGTGTAGAATAAAATTAAAAAGAATCAGGGAGGGCCGCCTTTAGCTCTGTTAGATCCCTGTGACTCTAGTGGGTTTACGCTGAAGCTGAATTTGACCAGTTTTGTTTCTATGAACTGTAATATTTGAAAGAACTGTGCAAACAGGCACATCTATCTTCATTTACAGAAGCACAACATCAAAGAGAAATCCCAGGTGTTTTTTCCATCATTTGTGTGCAATGCTCTTTTAATCCAGGAATATGATAACATCTGTATGAGATGTAAATACATATGTCTGGCACCAGCAGTAATTCTTGAGCCTCAAAGAGCTAAACAACACACACCCCACACCTACTTTTTGGATGCTCAAAAAGAGCAAGATTGTAATCCAGTTCAAAATTTTTGTTCTCTAAGAGTGAGAGCGAGCATGCCAGGGTGTGATCTCAGTCACACTGGGTACATCTGATATAGCTTTCCTGAGGGCTGTGCTCTTTCAGACAAGTGGTATAACCAAGAGCAGGTTTGGGGCTGGGCTTTGGTGTCTGTTGGAAAGGTTTACTTCTGCCCAGGAGGGGCACTTTGCAAAAGCATCAACCAGGGCTGCCTATAAATTGTTTTTCTAGTCTGGTAATGTTGTTTGACATCGTTGGAGAACCAGGAACCAGTGTATGATGTTTCCTCTGGGTTAAACGCCTTCACGTTTGCTCACCTGTCTCATATTTCCTATGCTTTTTACATTTCTCAGTGCTGTCCCATGGTGTTTGCTCCCACAGCTTTCCACTCCTGTGAAGGCTGTTGTCTGCTGACAGCTGCTACCTCTTCCAGCATCCCTCATGTGCTGATACCTTGTCGTCACAAGCCCTAGGAAAGGCAAAAGATACAGTTGAATATCCCTTTGAGTTTCTGACAAAATACCATTTAGGGAATGAATGGTTGGGGGTTTTTTTGTTTTTCACCTGACTAATGACCTTGGAAAAGGTCTTCAGGAGCTGCTTGGAAGATGATGTTGGTCACAGTAATATTGATAATGCAGATGTAAATCTTCTCCCTGTGCTTTTCTTTCATCTAACAAACCTTATTCCAATATGTACCATCTATCCAAAGGAGCTTTTTCAGGACCATGGCATAGATAAAACCAATTCTTCTGTGAGACAAAGAGGTGAACATCCAACCCTGTTTTTCACTTTTGTTATTGGGACGAACTAATGACGTGCAGATACTAATAACTGTTGTTATTAGTATCTGCGTGTCAAATCTTCCACAACTTTATTTTCATTAGTTTTGCCATCACCCAGTTGGCTGATTTTAAATTAATTTGTTGTGCTTCATTAATACTTTGGCCTACCCCCGTGTTCTTGGGTGCAGTGGGACAGCAAAGGGACTATTCCGGATGCATGTCCGACTGCAGTGCTCAGTCAAAGAAAAGTCAAGACTCTTTCAAGGATTTTGCAGGAATCATAAATCATCTTGTTTTTTAAGTAGTAGTAGCAAAACCTGGGGCAAATTCTGGGATGACTTACTCCTGTGCAGGCCAACAAGGTCTTTGGGAGTCCTCAAGGCAAATGTTATTGCAGATTTCAGTCCAACAGTCCAAAGTTTTCTACTTCCACAACTGCCAAAGCAGGAAACCAAAAAAGCAATATAGTTTGAAAAGGCATTTTATATTTTTCTCCAATTAGATTCCAATTCAGAATCCAATAATTTGTCCTATTAATATACTACATTTTCATTTGTATTATTACCACAGTGCTTGATTTATTTTATTTTAAATTTTGGTTTAGATGTTCTTGTGAAATAAAAAAGAAAAATGGCAGTATATTCCTTCCAGAAAGAAATATTAATGGGTGTATTGTTGAAAAGAAGTTTTTTTCAATACAAGGATTAGTATATCAGTCATGTGCTGCTGTGGATTTAATAGTATTCAGATTTATAAAGGCATATCTGGATTACTGGAGGAGGAGAATCGCTTGATGTCTGTTCCTTTTCTAAAAGTTTGGCCACTCTTAAGCACTGAAGCAGAACAAATTACAATAAAATTGAAGATGTGTCTTCAGAAGTAAAGCCAGAGGGTCAGCATTTCATGATGCTGATATAAGTACCTGATGCTCTTAGGGAACAACTGAACTACTGTAAAAAAATGAATGCTGGAAAGCACATCTATTATCGTTCCCCTTGGGTTTTGTCTTTTTACTTCTCAAAGAACTACAGGATTGTTACTTTACAAGAGTAGTGAGTTTCATCATGTGTTTTTTCAAGATTCTTAGTTCTTGGGAGGTTTATGTGACAAAGATTTTCCCACTGGCTTTTATCTAAATCCTTTTTTGGTTTTTTTTTTAATTATTTTTGGAGGTCACAGTAGCTCAGCTTGGGACCATGGGAAAGGTTGGATGTTTTTGGCAGCTTTGGTTGTTTCTTTTTGTAATGGTTTAGGTAAGTGTGGTGCAAACTGGCACTCTTTGTGAGTGGGACCTACAGCAGTAGGCAGGTTTTTGAAGACCACAGGGATAGACAGTGTAACATTTGGGGCTGGTTGAAACGGGTGGTAAAACTGTTGTTGTCTTTGAAGGAGACAGGTGGTGGCTGGAGGTCAGGGTAAGTATGCTGACTGGTGCAGCCTGTGGCCATGCAGCCTGTTCCAGTGCACACACCTGGAAGTTGTCCAAAACTGAGGAGTGAGAGAGGTGTTGAATCTCATGATGTCTTAGAAATCAGGATTTTCCAGCAACATGCACCAGTGCCCAAGAGCAGGAAAGCACCTAGAGATTACCACATCATAGATTAAGCCTAAAAATCTCTTAAATAGATTTGACTAACTTTCCTTTCTTCCAGGGCTTTAATGGGCTTTGTTGTAATTGCATTTGGGATAAGAGTTTCTAGAGTCAATTTGCTGCTTTGTGCTTTAGTAGAAGGTTTTTCTTCTAAAAGGTGACTTGAGGTTCTTTCAGAATCATGGAGTCGTTTAGGTTGGAAAAGACCTCTATAATCATCGAGTCCAACCATTAACCCAGCATTGCCAAGTCCTCTGCTAAACCATGCCCCTAAGCGCCACGTCTACATTTCTTTTAGATACCTCCAGGGACAGTGACTCAACCACGGTGACTTTCACTGGGCAGCTTGTTCCAATGCCTGGCAGTCCTTTCTGTGAATAAATTTTTCCCAATATCTAATCTAAACCGCCCCTGATTCAACCTGAGGCCATTTCCTCTTGTCCTATCGCTTATCACTTGGGAGAACGGACTGACCGCCCACCTACAGCTTCCTTTCAGGCAGTTGTAAAGAGCAGTAAGGTCTTCTGTGAGCCTCCTTTTCTACAGGCTAAACACCCCCAGCTCCCTCAGCTGCTCGTCATTAGACTTGTGCTCCAGACTCTCCCCCAGATCTACTGTCCTTCTCTGGACTCTATCCAGCACCTCAGTGTCCTTCCTGAATTGAGGGGCCCAGAACTGGACACCGCACTTGAGTTGTGGCCTAACCAGTGCTGAGTAAGTACAAGGGTACAATCATTGCCCTGGTCCTGCTGGCCACATGTTATGGTCTGGTTCTTAAAATTACTAGAAATGCGTCTGCCCGAATTAAGGTGCAAACAAGACCATATGCCAAAGGATTCCAGTCTCTAACACCACGCTTGCTGATACAAGCCAGGATGCCATTGGCCTTCTTGGCCACCTGGGCGCACACTGGCTGATGTTCAGCTGATGTCAACCAGCACCCTTGGGTCCTTTTCCACGAGGCATCCTTCCAGCCACTTCCCCCAGTCTGTAGCACTGCAGGGGTGGTTGTGACCCAGGGGCAGGCACTTGGCCTTGTTGAACCTCATACCACTGGCCTTGGCCCATGGATCCAGCCTGTCCAGATCCCTCATGGAGCCTTCCTTCCCTCCAGGAGATCAACACTCCCAACGCAACTTGGTGTCTCTGCAAACTGACTGAGGGTGCCCTTAATCCCCTTGTTCAGATTAATGACAAAGATATTAAACAAAACTGGCCCCAGTACCAAGCCCTGGGGAACACCACTGGTGACCAGTGACCAGCTTGATTTAACTCCATTCACCAACACACTCTGGGCCTGGCCACCCAAACTGTTTTTTACCCAGTGTTGTGGGCTGACCCTGGCTAGGTGCCAGCTGCCCACTCAGTTGCTCTATCACTCCCTTTCCCACTGGAACAGGGGAGAGAATTAAGATGGAGGAAAAAAACAGCAGGATGAGATAAGGTAGTTTTATTACAGCAAAAGTAGAGAAACAAGTGGAGATCTGCGCGCTCAAGAGCTAAAGAGGAAAAAAAGAAATCAGTCTCGACTTCCCATCAGCAGCGATGTTCGGACACTTCCTGGGAAGCAGGGCTTCAGCACGTGTAGTGGTTCCTCCTCTCTTCCTTCAATTATATATCTGAGCTGATATCATATGGTATGGAATATCCCTTTGGCTGATTGGGGTCAGCTGGCCTGCTTGTGTCCCCTCCCAGGATCTCACCCACTCCCATCCCCTTTGCTGGGGGAAGGAATGTCAGAGGGACAGCGCTGCTCGGCAGTAGCCAAAACACTGGTTTGTTATCAACACTCTTCCAGCTACCAATGCAAAGCACAGCACTGTAAGGGCTGTGAGCTTTACCTCAGTCACCCAGCAAAGGGCACACCCATCCAAGCCGTGAGCAGCCAGTTTCTCCAGGAGATGCTGTGGGAAATGATGTCAAAGGCTTTACTGATGTCCAGGTAGATACTTCCACAGCCTTTCCCTCATCTACTAAGTAGGTCACCCTGTCATAGATGACGATCAGGTTGGTTAAGCAGGACCTGCCTTTCACAAATCCTTCCTGGCTGGGCCTGTTCCCGTGATTGTCTTGTACATGCTGTGTGATGGCACTTAAAATCATCTGCTCCATAAAGAGCAGGAGGACAAGGTGCAATATATTTATCTCATTATGAAATAATGATCGAATACTACTATTCCCTTCTCTCATAGCAGGAGACTTAAAATATGACTCATCTTTTCATATTGATATGCAGAAAGCAAAGCAATGGCATGGGAAGAATGAGCCCAAAATAAACTAAGAGTACCATGCAGAAATCACTCCTGCTAAATTTAATTGCTTTTATGTATGAATCACACTAATGCTACCCTATCTTTCTTTTCTGTAAATGGCACTTTACTGATGAAAAATTTCAGTATGTAATAAAATGAAGCATAATGAAATCTTTCTTTTGAGAGGTTGGAAAGCTGTCAGTTTGGTAAAATGCTGCAGTAACTGCAGTCCTGTTCACTGGGACCCTGGATTGATCTATCTCTACTGTTAAATACTTGGCTTCATAATTACATGCAGCAGGTGACTGCTGCTTCAGCTGAGCAGTCTGGAGTGAGTTTGTTAACAGCATTAGAATTCCAGCCCACCCGATCTCATTTACTGTAAAAATTGCTGTGTCAATATGGTGATTATAAGCAAGTAGCCTCAGAGGAGAATGAAAATTTTACTCTGACAGCTACAGTTTTGGTTTTTTAACCTGTCATAGTAAACTACATGGCTTATAAAGTTACATATTTGGCATCTGAGCACTGATCCAGGGCTCACTGTATTTTCGGTGGAACCCTGTTTCATGTAAACGTGATTTTTAGTAAAATCAAAGTGGCAGGCATAAGGCACCACTGCTGAGTTCCAGCTGGGACTCTGAACTGAAGCTTTGCTTTCTCTTTAGGCAGATAGTGTTTATTTTTCTCATAATTACTTTAGAAGAGATTATTGATCCAGAATAATTAGACAGATACTTCTGTGTGATTTATACAGTAACCTTAGCTACAATAGACAGATGAAAAAACTAGGGCCGAAATCTAACACTATGGTCTATAGTTTGGCTCTCTATTAGGTGGGGTAGCATGTGTTGATAAAACACGTATGAGCTTGCTTTGCAGGTTGATGTAAATTAAATGGTATGATCATTCCCAGGTCAGAATATGATGACTCTAGTCTGGCTTCCTCTGTGTGCATGTTCACAACAGAAAGATGTGAGCAGGGCTGTCGGCTGCTAACATTCTTCACATTCTCTTTTGCAAGTGATGCTGCTCTGCCTCCTTCTTGCGGAGGTCGTGTCAAAATACACTTATTCCTGCAAGGGGCAAATAGCACTTTTAACACCTTATTTATCATTAAGCAAATATTGTTAGAATGCAGGTCGCTTGCCTCTGCTCTTGCTCATAGTAAAGATACAGTTGTCAGCATTTTCTGTTTTCTATCTTTTTGAGTTGCAGTAGAATCAAGGTCAGCATTTTCTCAGGTGTGCTTTCATGCAAAGTCACTGCAAATACATGCATCCCATTTGGTGATTTAATTAGCACTGCTGGCACAGAAGGGTAGAGTGTGCCCTTTTGCTCATTCAGTGCCTAAAACACTGTGAAATACTTGTGTTTGAGCCTGACTTTGTGATGAGCCTGTATGCTAGAGGGATACTAATGTGTGCATTTTGCTATGTCAAACTCTAGAAAATGCTCTGCAGTTGGGAAGGAAGACAAACCAGACTATTGTTTAATAGTCACCTTGTGAGGAGTTTGCATCTTCACTGGTTTTTAGGGTGTCCACAACAAAAGGAGTTTGTAAAATCTGCTGGTCTGTAGAGCAAATGGTTGATTTCTGCAGTGAGTCAAAGTATGTTGTACTCTGTGTAAGACTTTCCTGATGCCCACGGCTTGTCAGACTAAGAGTACTGTTAAAGTACAAGGGAAAATTTGGGCTTTTTTATATACAAATTCAGAATGTCTTTTTCTGTTCAACAACCTTGTTGTAGCCTATGTAAATATCAAAGGAAGTTCCTGAATATTAGACATTATTTAGGAAGTTGGTAATATATTGAAGGTTCATATTGGAACTTCAGGGCTTTATCTTTAAAATAAAAGAGAAAAAGAAAGATAAACATAAAACTAGTATTTGGGACACCTTAATTGAAACCTTGTGGTAATGTAGTTTTGGTAACACTTGGGAAGGGTGGGAAGCCTGAACTTGCCTTCTTATATGAGGTTCCTGCTCTGCTCAGTGGTAATTTCATGGACTTCTGTTCATATTTCTCGTTTGCTGTATCCTTGAAGCATACATAAAACTCTTGAGAGCTCTATGGATTTTTATATTTGTGTAATTTTCAAGGGAAACTAATACACTGATTTGTATGCAGGTATCAAACTGGTTTGCCAATGCAAGACGTCGCCTGAAGAACACTGTCAGGCAACCAGATCTTAGCTGGGCTTTACGAATAAAACTGTACAACAAATATGTTCAGGGAAATGCTGAGCGACTCAGCGTGAGCAGCGATGACTCATGCTCTGAAGGTTTGTTGATGCTCTTTTATCGATTCCAAACTGATTAAAATGTATTTAGAAAGTATTAGATACCCTAAGTTAGCTCTAATTTTTAATCACAAAACACCCTCAGTGGATCTGCCTTTTTTTTGTTTTGTTTTTTGTGAATTAGGTGCCTTTTTTGGCTCCCAACTACCGTGTAGCCTTGCAAAGCAGGATTGTGTAAGTTGTTCAAGGTGACAGTCTGGCTGCATGTTATTATACTTCATTGTTGCTAGAAAGATAATTGTTAGTTCATTACATTCTACAAGCCTATTCCTTTAATCTGTATCAAAGGAAAAAGACTGATTACATTTGTTGGTATAAAGAAATGAGAAATCACTTGACTGTTACTTTCCTTGATGGAAGGGCTGTAGCAATATACATCTTTAACAGGAGAATCTGATTAAGTTCAGTGGGGCTTATTAGATGGTAAACTGAATATTACTGTTATTTATTTCCTGTATTTTGCTGGCAACTGTTTTCCATAAAGGGTGCACTGGAATTCTCCTTCTTACTCAAATTAACAAATGCAGGATTTTTTTAACAGTAGCCTGTATTTTTAATAGAACTCTTGCATTAATTCTGTCTGTGGGTACTTTTTGTAGACAGTTGTGACATGGAGATACAATGACAAGAACAAATCCTACAGAATCTTGTCAGAAATCTGTATGTGAATTTTTAGAAGAGTATGTCTCAATTTGTACTCAATTTCAAGTATCTTTGTTCCAATTTCACTCTGTACTCACATTTCTTGAAAAATGTGAGAATGTACTCACATTTCTACTCACTTCCCTTGAAAAGATTGCTTGCAGAATAATTACAAGAGTACAGTTTAAGCAGATGCACCTAAATATGCCGTGGTATTCAGGCGAACCAGATTTCAAGTTATGATAGTAAGAATTCAGCTTAGTCACACAGCTTTTTAAATCCTTATTGTTGAGTTAGGGCACTTTTCAGTTTTTTTCTACCTGCCTTGTGTTACTCATGAACAAATTAGACTCAAAGACTGTTTCTACAGCTAATTGATTTAGAATAGCTGGAACATCTGAGAACCATGGGAACTACTGTGAGCAATGTGTGAACAGAAGAAAATGAAAATCAATGTCTAATGCTGAAGTTACTGTCTAGTTTTAGTTATATTTATCACAATTCAAAACACCTAGAGAAAGCCTCATGTTAAATATTGGGTACTCAGTGTTTTACTGTATCTTTGTTCTTTTGTTTTTAGATGGAGAAAATCCTCCAAGAAACCTTATGAATGAAGGGGGATATAACAAACCAGTTCATCACACTGTGATTAAAACTGAAAGTTCAGTAATAAAAACAGGAGTGAGACCAGAAACAAGTGCCAACGAGGATTATGTGTCACCCCCCAAATACAAAAGCAGCTTACTGAATCGTTACCTGAATGACTCATTGAGACATGTCATGGCTACTAATGCAGCTATGATGGAAAAAACAAGGCAAAGGAATCATTCCGGTTCATTTAGTTCCAATGAATTTGAGGAAGAACTGGTGTCTCCATCATCATCAGAGACGGAAGGCAATTTTGTCTATCGGACAGGTAAGGGATATTTTTCTGCATGATTTCTATTACAGACGTCTTCAGTAGACAGTGTCTCCTGTAATAAGTGTCACCTGATCGTGCCTTTTGTGAGACTGGGTAACTTCTGTCCATTCTCTCATATGACAGTGGATGATTCCTGTCCATCTTCTTGCATGAGAGTAGATTACTCGTGTCCATCCTCTCATATCAGAGTGGATAAATCCTGTCCCCCCCTTTCATTCTCTGGAGAAGTTCTACCTGCAATATAACAGTTAAGTGCTGTTATTGACCACTAATGAAGCTGGTTTGCTTTTCAAATGAAGCAATGGAGATAATTTGAAATGACACTTATAGTCCACCTTTTGTCAGCACTAAGACGAGCCTAAGGAAGGAGAAAACTCTTGAGCATTCTATTACAATAAGGGAGGGCTAGAGGAGGACTGAAGTTCTTCATGGCCCCAGCTGGGAGGAAAAGGAGGGCTTTGAAATTTCAAGGTGGCTATTTGTGGCACTTACGTGAGTCATATGCCCTTCAGTGGAGCGCATGTGAACACCTTGCTCGGTTGTACAGCACTTTTTCTGTCCTCAGAGTGCCTTGTCCAGTATGTGACCCTTTGGTGCTCATGCATCTCTTAGGAATACAGGCATTGCTGTAGACTAATTTCTGCATCACTCTCTGGATACAGTGCACTGAATTAAGGGGCAACAAGACTTGGCCTTGTCTTACTGGTTTTTGAAGGGTTACACATAGTTTATTATTTTAATCTTATGGATAAAAACATAAAAACATGATGTAATACTATGCACTGTGTTACCGGTCAGAGCAAGGCACATGGGACTGCCTGGTTCCTGCCAGTAAGTTGCTGTAAATCAGGGCAAGATCAGGACTTGCTCAAGTCTCTGTGAGGCAGGGAATGGTGGAAGGCTCCTCTTGTGAAACTTCCTCTGTATTTCTTTGGGACATAAGTAAAAAAAAAAAAAAAATTGGAAAAAAATGAAGTTTTGCATCCCAGTCTCTGAAGGTCTCCATCAGTGTCTCCGGTTTTCCACTCAATGCAGCACCCCATGTGTTGTTCTGGGCCTTTCTTGTCAGGTTATTCAGCCAGGAACCACCCTGAGGCCAGCATCACTTTAGGGGTGGATATTGCTGAAAAGTACTGGAGGATTTTGCAGTAAAGTTAACACAGATTTCGATTTTGTACTTGGTTCCCCTTGGCTTCCCTGGCAGGCAGGTTTGGGTGCCTTTGCAGCCTCTCAGGGTTGCAGCCTTTGCTCTCTCTTTTCCAGCACATTTCCTGTGGGTTTTTTTGTCCATGTGGAGGGGCCACAAGGCTGAGTTCTGTGGTGGGGATTAGGAGGATGTTTGTGTGTGCAGGTCGTTGGAAATGACCGAGGAACGAGTTGGGGCCTTGCAGAGAAATGGGGTCTCATGGGGAGGAAGAATAGTGCATGCACAATTAATAAGTTTCAAAATTAACAGTCTCCGTTCATGTAATTTTTTTTTCTCAACATACCAAATGCATTTGGTCTGCATTACAAATGTATTGTCTGCCAAGTTTTATTTTTAAGTGAAAAGTTGCTCAAGAACAGATGCAGCAGCTCAGATATGTAAACTTCTGTTTTTCTGTGCTTTATACAATAACCTAAAAATGGACGCAATGACTTTTTAAAATTTATAATAAATTTGCTACTGGATTAAGTTCTTCTTAAAAAATTTCAAGCTGCACTGAAAAACGTGGTCATTAATGTGAAGGCTGAGAGAGGCACACTGTAACTGTGTAAATTCACCAGCTGTGCTGGAATGACTGAAAACTAGTATACTTGTCCCTAAAGTTTGTGACATTCATGGAACTGCTCTTGAGATTGTATTTAAGTCAGTTTCTAAATATCTTCCTTAACATTTTCACATTTGTTGAGAACAGACCAGCAGCTCTTAGGATACAGTTTTATTCTTTTTGCACTTCGAAAGCAGACAAGCAGTATATAGAAAGAAAAAAAGACCATGTATATACATGGTATTTTTTGCTATATCATTGCTATATATGTGTGAACATTCAGGAAATATAGGTACAAATGGGCTTGTTTTCAGTTACAAGATTACAGTCCCCATTAATGATTTTCTGATGATGTTATAACATGCAGGAATTAAGCTTTTCATGAACAAAGCAGATATTTTCAAGTTATTGTCCATTTATGAAACTTACCTTCAAATAGATGAAATTATCCACATGATTGTTTGGTAGGGAGAGATAAATAAGGAAGATTTACTTTTTTATGTTTATTTGTAATTTGAATACCTGGGTTGGCAGTTCTCAGTGCAGTTGTGTACCAGACCTGCATCTGTGTTTTCAAAAATAGCTGTAATACATTTTGATTAAGAAAATAACAGGGAATGGCTGACTTTACAATTCTTACTCTCCTGAAAGTGGCAAGTGTATTTTTAACTGAGATGTCTCCTCTTAGAAGGAGTTCCCCACTGCAATTTTTCGTCGAGCAAAACGGCTGATTTTTAACACAAAGGAGATGTTGCAGGATTGTCAAGTTCCTACTAGATGTTTTCATTTATGAAGACATTTAAAGCAGTATTTCAAAAAGTACAGAGTGAAAGCTGATTGATGTTTTATATTTGAGTTTGGCAAGATCGTTGTGTCTCTAAGGACAGGCAGTCACTGGAGTTTAAACTAATTCTTTATTGTGCTTCCCTGGAAGGGTAACTTTTCGTGGCAGATCATAAGTAGAAAGCTTACTCACCCTGTCTGGTTCTGATTATGGGCTGGATCCTGATTTCAGGTACATCAATGTGTCTGGAGCTGCTTTGTTCACCCAGCGCCCGGGGTCAGTGTGGCCACGTGTGTCTCAACAGCCTGCGCCAAATTAACAGCATACGAGGGCAGTGTCCAATAACAAAAACAAGAAATTGCAGTTTAAAGTTTATAAGGAAAACGGGTTGTAGAGTTTCCCATTTCAGTCATTAACATGCTTATAAACACGGGACCATATGCTACTCCAGCTTCATGCAACTGGGAAATCCCACATAAAGATCAAGGACAGGCTGTATAACTGACTGTCAGCAGAGCAGCCTCGTTTTATACCTCCACACAATTATGGTGAGCTCACGGGGAGCAGTTTCAGTTCTGGAGCAGGAGCAGCAAACCCCGAGTCGGAGCCCTCACAGGTGCGGTGCCCTCACTGCCATTTCTCCGGGCCTGGGGAGCCAGGGAGCTGCTGCGAGAGGCGGTGTGGGCGGTCAGTGCAGGGAGAACAGAGCAGCCAGGGAAGAGTGCAGCTGTCCTCAGGTATGTCACAGGTTTCTGTAAGTCTTTCTGTTATAAGCTGATATTCTTATGTACATAACATGACATACACAAGTGGGTTCACTTAAAGCAGAAAATTTCAGTTCAGATTAATCCTGGTGCAGGTATAATATATAAATATATATAGTTGGTCAAATATGCATCTTAAACTGATGACTGAAAGGCTTGGTTCAGTGTTTTTGTTTAGTTAAAAAGCTGTGTTGGAGAACTAGTTTTCACTAACTGCTTGGCATGCTGTCACTCACAGCAGGTTCTCTGTGTGACAGGAATAACTGAAACCAGACTTGTCTGCCTGTATTTGTTGTGCAAATGCGTGCAGAAACAACAGTCTTGACTGCAACAAGCACTCCAGAAATCTACAAGGAAAAGAGCTAATAATGTTTGTAGTGAGGCAGAATATAAATCGAAAGAGGCAACGTCAGTCTTTGGTTTACAGATCACTAAAATGCTGACTTTTCTGTAATCAAGCTGCAGTGCTCCCTGAGTACCCTATCGTCAGTCACCTGCAGAAGCAAAATGTTCTGCATCGTTGTAGCACAAGGAAATGAAAAAGTCCCAGCTTTCTGGGATCCTGTTGTCTAGTGAAGGAAAGCGAAAATTAAAATGAGAGAAAGAGGCGAAATGGCAGGACAGGGAGTCCTTTTTCTCTAGGCAAGTTTTTCATTGATTTCACTCTATATGTTACTTAGCACAGTAGAAAAGCCAGAACAAATAAAAACAGCGAGGAAACTAAAGACTTGCAGGCCTGGAAAAGAGCGTGGTTTTAAACAAACGTTTGAATGACTGGCTGATTTTTGAAGATGTTTGATCTCTATTTTTAGACATTTATACTCAGGAGTGCGCTCTGTTTCTGATGTTTTCATTACTACTGACTTTTTCTTTCCTCCTGCCTTCCTTTCTTTCTTTCCTTTGGATCCTGCAAAGTTGGTGATTTATAAAGCATGATCCTGGGTCGTTTGTTACAGCATGCTGAGCACTGCTGATGAGACCCTCGGCACACTGCAGGATCAGGCCCACATTCCTACAGAGCACTTAAATGTAAGGGTGTAGCCATGCACATAAGTACTATAGAGAGAGACACACGAGCTGCAGAACAGTGCTGTGGTTTCGTGTGGTCCTCGCCAACTTTTCCTCGCAATTTAACATTTTTAGAAATTAACATGTAATTTAAAAATAAGCCATAAAATCTGAAAGCATAATACAAACACAATGGAACCTGTTTTCAGGAACAACTCAAGGGACCCGCAAAAACTGCTCACAGCAGTGGCTTTTGCAAGTTTGATCTAAATGGTGCTGGAGACCTTGGGGATACTTTGAAATAAGTGGTAACCTGGGAGAGCTGAAGGAGGTCTTTTTTGCAGATCCTAATGTCATCCAGAAGTGAAATGTAAAAGGTGAATATCAAGTACAGTATTAAATGAACACAGCAGCATAACTGCAATTTGAAGGTTACACAGTTAAGATCGTATTTCTACAGGAATTTTATTATTACGTGACCTGATGCATCAACACTAAAATAGCGTGGAATTGAGAGTTGAGAAGATTGTGTTTAATTTACTGTTCTGTTGTTTTTTCTAAATAAAGAATAAAAGGAAATGTCTTTATTACACGGGAAGTGTCAGGTTTAATATACCAGATGTGATAGCCCAAACCTGAGAACTTTAAAGATCCAACCCATTCCCTGCTAGTTTGGTTCACTTTTTGCATTTCTTTCAGTTCAAATACCAAAAATCAAAAAAGCTGGTTTTTCTCTTTGGTTTCTTGGTTTCTCAATACCTGAGCTGCAAGGGGAATGGGTCAGGATTATTTCCACGTGACCCTGAAAAACAGTGCTTCATCAAAACTGAATCTTTTTTGTGGGAGCATAGCAGTTCCAACCTCCCTCAGGTAGGGAAATGGAGGGAGAGAGCACTCGGTGGGGCTAGTAACAACAACAGCTGGGGACAGAGCACTGTCCCAAAAGCCTGGGCACCCAGGGACTGCCAGCCAGCAAGGAAGAGCTTTGCCTGGAGCCAGCCCTGCTGGGAGGGGAAGCAGCACTCCCAGCAGTGTCAACTTTCCTGTGCCACTTCTCTCCACTCCCTTCTTTTAGTGGTTAGTTTTATGGGAAAAGAGAGTATTTGTTTTCTCACAGATGCTGGATGCACAAACTGTGCATCCTTGTTTTATCTGTTTGTTTTCAGATGCAAAAAGTTATGAATGTTTAAGGCTTTTTCTCCCCTTTAAACCCAAAATATTAAAGATTCCAGAGATTGGTCTCTATGTAGGTAAGATGTGCTTTAAATAGCAGCATATTTGTGCTTGTTTTATAATTCAGGTATAATTGCAGTGGAGACCCCGCAGAGTGGAGAGGGACTGTGGGCACGTCTTCTGGTTTTGCTTCTGTTGATGTCGTGGCAAATTTTCCATACGCTTCAGTAAAAACTGTCTTGAGGCAGTTGTTTGGCTGCAGAGGATTTTCTTCAAATCAGCTTGCTTCAGAGCAGCATGTGTCAGGACTCCTGATAGCTTTATCATTGCAGAAAATGAGATATTCTTCTGATCATTCTGATGAATGATTTGAAATGGAAAAGATTACAGCATCTGACTGAAAAATCGGAGACACCAAAAAAATCGAGGCACCAGCCATGTTTCCATGGCCGCAGATTGTCACTGCCCATGCCAGTGCAGCAAGCCTGCCTTTGTTTCTCCAAGACCGTTAAAATTTTCCCAATGCAAATATTCACAGCAGTGGCCAAAAAAGCATCAGATCGCTGTGCTTGCCCAAGACCCCTCTCAGACACAGCAGGAAAAATGTGTGGTGCTATCACCAATGTCTAACAACTATATATTTTAATACTCCTCTTTAGAGTTAGTGAATGCTCCAGGCTTCAGCAAGGGCTGTTCCCTGGCAAGCCTTAGGCCTCACTCATTTAGTGAAGGTGTTTTCAAGGAGAAAAAAATATTTATCCTCATTTTCCCATTGTTCCAAGTGTCTTCAGAATTATGCTTGGTCTTAAAACCTAGGGCCAGCCAAAATGTGAATGTTTCAGGAAATTATGTGCATGGAAAAGCACATAGTCATAAATCAGACTGTTTTCCAGTTTTAGCTGTAGACTGCATGGTTAGTAATGAATATAATAGGGAAATTAGTTAGAAAATTAGCAGTTAATTTAAGGATATTTAAAGAGTGTGTGAAACACAGCTTGGGAAAACTCATTAAGTGAAATGGATGTGATTCCTTCTCCCCTTCCACTGCCTGAGCAGGATTTTCCCCAGTAGCCGAATTTGTGTGCAGATCCCTTGCAGCAGAAACCAGGCTCACGTTCTGCCTTGCCGTGGCTTCTGCCCTGATTCAAGGGTCCCTCAGCCTTGCGAACGTCAGCCAGCTGCAGCCATTGCTGCAAAAAGAAGCACTGCATGTGTTGCAAAAAGAAACACTGCTCACAGAGGAGGGCAGAGTGAGGCTCGAAGGAGATAATGAGATGACGTAACCAGCAGTGTACCAGCTCAAGCAGAGCAGCAGAAATTCCTGGGTGCTGCAGCCCTGATGTAAGAACCAGGGACAGAGCAGGGCAGCACCAGGCAGGAGCAGTGGTTTGCATCCCGTGGGATGTCTCCATAGACTGGCTGCCTCACTCTGCCTTGGCGTGCGTGCAGAGGGGCCCTGGCACTGCAGCTGTCCCCCAGCATGCTTCTGAAGGCACGAAGGAGGGTGTATCTGCTCTGTCCCCTACCCAGGAAACCCAGCAGCAAAATGTTAGTATCAGCTGTTTGTGCCAAAAAGGAGATGTAGGCCATGAACTTGAAAAATATGGCATGGTTTTTATACATGGAAGAGCAAAAAGAGGAACAAAACACAAGACCTTTTGCAAAGAGAGATGGGTGCTGTCACTTCATCAGAAGTGGCTTAGAAGTCACATGCTTAAATTTATATATCACTGATGGGGAAGTACTTTTGAGCAGACAAAGCCATGGCTGGAGGCAGATCACTGGGTTGCGAGCAAGACTTGTGCTGGCTCCAACACTGAAATGTGCCTGTTCTACTCCTCAGGGCTCTTGTGGGACTGCAGCTGACTCTGCTCCTGCACCAAGACATCTGCCCATGGCACCTGCATGAAGAAAAAGAAATTACAGGGACAAACTTCTTCTTTATTGCGCAATAGATCACTTTCACATATGAAACCTATAATCTTCATCACGACTAACCACCGCCTTTGGTGATTCTTAGTAACATATTAATCTGTGTGCAGTCCAAGAAAGTGTGACTGGGAGGGGACAGGGTGCAGACAAGGCAGGCACAGGCGAGACGGGGTAGTAGCAGGAGGGAAAAAAGGGCTTGACTTTCACATTCTGGCTGGGGCGGTAAACTTAAAGGAATGGCAAGCCCATAAAAGTTTCACTTCTTTCTGGAAAAACATCTGAATTGAAACTTCACACCTGGCATGGGTTTTCTGCATGTCCCAGCCTCCTTCCGCCGCTGCTGGGGAGAAATAATGCGACTTTGGGTAACTCCTGCTGGATTCTGCTTGTAGCACAGACTGTCCCTCGTGCAGTGTTACATTGCTGCTGTTCATGTTGCTGTAGTTAAGGTTGTACCTGTGTTTCCATTAGAACCCTTTTAATCTGCAAATTTATGACCCAGCTGTAAAAATTCAATCCAGACTGAAACTTGGCATGAACAGTGTTCACTCTCCCATCTGTGGAAGGGATTTAAGCAGGTACATCCCAGTAATAACCATCTGAGTTAGGCTTGTAAATTTGGAGCATGATGACTGGTGAAAAAAACTGTGAGCTTCTCAGTAGTCCTGGAGTTTGAAATATTTTATGTCTGTGGTGAAACTAGTGAAAAGCAGCTTGTTTGCATTCAGTCATACAGCTGTAAATAAAAAAAAGGGTTTGGGTCTTTCTGTGTTTGCTTGCATGCACAAGCACATGCATTTTCCTTACCATGGTCAGATTTTGATATGAGAGGCAAAGTCTTCAGGGTCTTGCACTAAAGCAGTGTTTGATGATTCTCAAGTAGGTTAAGAAAGTGTATTTGTGCTAGTGCAAATGGTAGAATTTATCTATTGGTTGTAACAGAAAAAATTAGGGAAATAAGAAGACCAGATTGTTTTCTTTTGGGTGAGATTTTTTTTTTTATTCTTCTTAAAATACTGTAAAAACTGATACAGTATTGAACTGCAAAATTAGTTTTATTCACCATTTCTTCCTTCCATTTACATTTTCTTTTCTAAAAAGAACGTGCCTGACCAGATAGACTAGTAATCTTATCTGATCCAGCAAATCCTATTTCCCTTTGCAGGTTTGTGGGTTTTGAAAGTAATTCTGTAATTTGAAAAAAAAAAAAAAAAACACCTCCTTTATGTGTTTAACTGAAATTTTTTAGGTCATTTGTCCGTAATGTGAATACCAAAAACATAATGATGAAAGCAGTTTAGTGAGACCAGACTTCTGATCTTCCATGTGTATTCACAGAGAAGCTTTTGGGAGGGTTTTGATGCAATTTGAGAAGTGGACTGAAGGGATATCTGCATGGACTAATTCTGGGCTGTGGATGAGTTTGTACCTGCAATTCAGGAAATGTCATGAACCTGCAGGTATTGTTTGTGAATGAGAGTTTTGTCATCTTGAAGGAGAAAGGGGAGCACTTTTAAAAACACCTGTTCTGGAAAACCTTGTGTAATGTTCATCTGTAAAGTTCAATTTCTAATTATCCGGAAAAGCGGAGTTGGATTCAGTAATATTAAATCCACTTCACTACAAACTTAAAAATTTGGGTATGAGATAAAGAGGCAGATACAGGAATTACCAGCGATTACTGAAGACCTGTTGAGGTCTTTTATGCTTTATGGCATTAAATTGGCATCAAATCACCACTTTAGATCTGCTAAAGGAGAAATATGTCCTAACAGTCAAAGCATGCAAAAGGCTTGTATAAATGAGTAAAAGGAGCAGGAGTTTAAAGCAGAGAAGAAAGTTGGAGAGGTAAACTGCATTGTAGAAAATCTGGAAAAGCGTAAAAACAATTCAAACAGAAAGAGATCAGATAAACAGCTGAAGCTGGAACAGCTGAAAAGAAACACACAAAAATAGGTAAAGCAAAATTCCAATGAGCCATGAAATCTGTTTTCCTTAATTTTTCACAGTGGCCTTGAAACCTGATGTCAGAGACTCTATCTCTGTTCTTTCACTGATTGCCAGAAATTGAGGTTATGATGACCAGATCATTTGGTATGGCACTGACATTTCAAGTTAAAAGGGATTGCCAAGAGTCTCAGTTATGACACTGAAATATACCACTATTTCCAGAGCCAATTTTCAGTCCCTCCCTCATGCCTCCACATTGATTTAGGCAACAGATGCATGAAAAGCAAAGCAACATTCAAAATAATCCCTTAGCTGAGGCTGGGGGAAGGCTGGCTAGTGGGCTGTAGCCAAAATTCCTTAAATGTTACAATGTTTTACATTTCTAAATGTAAAAACTTTCTTTCCAATGTGAGGTACCAGCCAAATGTCTTAGTTATGGTATCTCAGAGTGAAAACTGGCATGTGGCCTTGTGGTCATTTGTGGGTATTGACAGATTTACACCCTCGAAGATCAAGTTAAACGTTGTCGGTTTCTCCATCTCCCCTAACTTTGTCAGGGTTTTTTTTCTCTCTCAGTTACCATTTGTCAACTTAAATCCAGTTTGCTGGAAAAATGAAGGCTCTTCACGACCTGGCTCTTCAGGAGCAAATTGCCTCAAATTCTTTCTGCTAGCCAAGGTATTTTGTAATGCATTGCAAAACAGCGGCAGGATTGCTCTCCTTGCACTAGATGTACTTTGTGGGCTAGACACTGCGGGCAATTTTAATGAGGTCTTGGTGTGCTGGAGAATTTGTCTCAGCCATTGACTTTAGGGAGACTTTCATCCCAGGTCCCTGTTTGTCTAATTGCTCTTCCTACCCCAAGGAGCAGGGTCTGGCTTTTCCCATTGTGGGCTGCACCATGCAGGGTCTGGACTGGCAGCTGCTCAGGGAGCTGATTCTGCAGCTGGTGTGCAAATTAAATGGTCTGTTCCTGACTATTTACGGCAGCTTTGCACTGTGGTGGTGGATTGTCCATTACACAGATACACTAAAATTCCTTTTTTGGCTTTTCTCTCGCTCATGCTGTTTAGCTGGTGTCGCTGTTGATCTCTGCATCACTAATTCATTTCTCTGGGATCATCTTCAAGTAGGAGTTTCCTCCAGAAGACAGCAGCCTTTGTTCCTTTATCAGGGAAAGCTCTGAGTGTCTGCAGCACTGTTTGTGTCAGCAGTGTCAGTGAGAGCCCAGTGCAGCCTGTGAAACTTATGTCAGCTGGGGGAGCAGGGGTGCTGGGTGAAGCCTGGAGCCCTTCTCTATCTGCAATATCATAATTACAATAGTTCTGGGCTTCCTACTTGTTGTATCTCAGTAGTGCTGGATGTTTAGTGACACTTTTTGAAATGAAGAGAAACCAGAAAAGCTGTCCTGCTCTGGCCAGCACCTGAGGTTGTAGTGGTGTTTGTAAGACGTGCAACCTTTCATATATATACATACACACAGACGCACATATATATTTCCTTATGCTCTATTACAATGACGATATATGCGGAATACAAGTGTGTTCTCTTGCTGTTTTGCTATGCTTACTCCTTCAGTTCAGAGCTGTGCAGTAGTTCACCGTGGCAGTGAACTTTGCAAAGACAGAGGAAAAGAGGCTCCCAACTGTATTGTCTGCAAACAAGGACATATCTTGCTTTCAAATCCCATCCCTCACTGAGTTGCTTGCTCCAGGTTGCCCCCACAAAGCTGAAAATCCTTTTCACAGAAGTCAGCAGAGAAGACAATGCTGACCTGCAGGTATTGATCCCAGTAATCCTTTGTTTTATGCAAAGGCTTATTTTTTCTGTCTAAACCAAAGTGAAGAAATGCTTGTTTAAACATTTTAAATGAAGAAAAATGGCAGGTGTCTTTATAAGCCTGTTTTTCTTTTAGTATTGTGTCACAGCCTTTCTGGTGCTGTTTTCACTCCTTGTCTAATGAGACTGTGAGTGATAATTCCTCCTTGCTACAAGTGCACATGAACATTAATTTGTATTTATTAAATTTGCTGTGAATCCCTATAGGGAAAAGGTCATTAATATTTCTCATTCCTCTATACCTCATTCATCTCAAAGATTCACACCCCTGATTCTCTTCCCTCTTATTTCAGAAGGGGCCAATAATTATATCTGATACCCAACTCAAAGTGCCTTTTACCTTCACCTGATAATTGATGGACAGACACTCAGATATGTTTTAAAACCAACCGTTTGGAAGTGCTTGGAAGTGCAAAAATCCAGTTTGCAAAGATTTGGTCTGGGTTTTGAGTGTTTTGGCCCCAAAGCATGCTACATGATTTGACACACAATGTTCATGTGTTCGCAAAGCTTTCCAAACTTCATTTTGTGAACTCTTGCTGCTTTCATTGGGATCTTTGCTCACAGATCAAAGACTGTGACCCTCAGAGAATGTAAGTGCTCATATTTGGGTACTCCTCATCCTTCATTCCTTGCACAAAATAGGAATAAAGGCTGTATTCAGTGCTGCGGTACTGCTACATTTCCTGAGGGTTTGGGAGCTCTGTCATCTCTCTGTGGGCCTTATGGCTGCTCAGAAACACCCCTTCCCTGTCCAGAGCAGCGGCAGCACCCAGCCTGATGTGAGCCCACCAAAACCCTCTCCTGCCTCATGGCCATGTCATCTTTCCATCCTGTCTGGACACCCTCCAGACAGAGGCTCCACACTCCCCACAGGACCAAAAATCCTTTTACAGGAGGTGTGGGAGATGGGTCTTCTGAAGTAAACTCCCCATGAGCCGCTGGCTCCTGCCCACCCTTGCTCGTGGGGAGCCCGTGTCCCACCAAACAACACCTCCAGCCCATGGCCCAGCTGGGAACGGGAGGTCTCGGCAAAAAGCCAGGTCTAGGTGAGCTGGCCAAAGGGCGGGAGAGGAGTGTTGGAGCAAGGTGTCTGAAGGGGGTAGTAGGGAGAGAGGGGTTTGTCCTGCCCCTCAGGGTGTGAGGGACATGCGTGCGGTGGGTTATCCAGTAACAGAGCTCACCTTCATCCTTGGCGAGCTCTGCTTCATCCAAGGATTTTTCTCCCTGGGCCCCTGCGTATCTTTACAGCTGGAATATGGGTTTAGGTAAATCAGACGCCCTGAGTTCACAAATTCAGGGTGACTGTTTGGAGAGGAGAGGAGGGAGAAAATCAACAAAGGCCTTTGATATATTGTATGTCGTCTATACGTGACACTCCAAGACCTTCAAATGCTTAAACTAAAAACCTAAATATAATTTAGTTAGTAAAAATATACCTTAGTTATAATAAAATGATAATAGTGGAACTTGGCAACAGAGAAGCTAATAAATACTACACTTTTGAAATGTGCCTGGGATCCAAGTACATACTCTTTTACTGTGTAGTTAAAGCATGTGGCAGGACATGCTAGACCAAGATTTTCTTTTTGTCTTTCCAGTGGAAAACTAAAGTTCTTTGTTTAAGTGAAACCCGTTGGGAATTTTTCTTAAGTAAAACAAGGAACTAAAGAATTCCATTCCCTTTTGCCAACTTTTTTTTCTTCCTTCAAGCCAAATTATCGATTAATGGGGCATTAAATAACAAATACTGCCTAGTTAGAATCATACACTTTTTTACTTAGGGTCTTTCAATACTTTCTTATTGGTGCTTCAAACACAGCTGAATTAAAAGATGAGATATTTTATTGGGAAAATACTACCCTTTCTAAACCTTTTTGACCTTATAAAAATAAAGGTCAGTAATCTGAAAGTCATTACATTTGCACACTTACCCCTATTTCTGAGATTTTAAATGAAAAAAAAAAAATCTGTACTCCTTTAAGGTCTTCTTCCTGAGATTCATTCTTTGCCTTCCTCATTAGCTGTCTCCATTTCGGTACCCTATCGTTTTGCCAGCAGAGCAGCCAAGTGAATGCTTGACCATATTTTTGTCTGGCTCTAGTGAAACCGTGATCTGACAATAGAATACTTTTCTCTGGGTTTTCCTTCTTCCCCCAGGGAACCATACTTCAAGGGCAACCTGCTTGTCCAGCATATGAACATGTGGAAAATCCACTGCTATGCACTAATGATTTTCAGATGGGCAGTTGTTGCTGAAAATCATCCCAAGAGCAGCAGCTTCTCCACCGTAGCACCTAACCACTTTGGGATCACATTGCTTGTAGCTGCTCTGGAATAAACCCTTTGCATTTATGTATAGGGTGGTGACATTTGTTGCATCACACATATGTGGTGACAAAATTCAGGGGAAAAGGAGGTAAAAGTTACAGTTGTGGTTATTTTTTGACCGTTGCAACATGCATCAAAATCTGACACTTATTTTAGATTGAAAGTATAAATGTAGGAAAAAGTTGAGCTATGCCAAAGATTCACGAAAGCAAGGCAGAAGCACCCTAAATATTGTCCACGAATTAATAGCTTTCAAACTTGTGTTTTAAATATTTACAAGGACTTGTCACATTCTGGAAGAGAGAAAAATAAGTTTTAAATAGTAAATAACTTTTATTACTGTTCTTAGAATATGCATTCTTTTTAAACAACTTTCACTTTTAATCTGTAATTAAAGCCAAAGTTTTCTTTTAATTTTGAAAGCTTGTCCTTGGACTAAAACAACATGGAACATTTTTAAACATTGGTCCAAGCTGCTGTAGATACATTTTATTTAAACCACAGAGCCCGCAGTTGGATTCCTTGCTTTGCCAGATCGGCTATGAACTGTAAGTGTGGCAGTAATGATTGTGGAGTCCTGGATGCTTCACTAACAGTGAGGAGGGTTGTTTTTCTGGAGTTGTTCATCCCTTTGGGCCCTATTCATGAATGACTTAATCTCTGTCTATGATCAAATGTCATGCAAGTTACTGTGCACAGAAAAATCAAGGAATGCTTCTCTTTCCTGCGTTCCTTACATGGTATTGCTGTGCCTGCCCAGCAAGCAGTTGGAGAGTGGTAAGGGTGGGAAGCAAGCAAGCAACAAAAACACACAGAGAAAACCACCAGAAGCAATATAAAAAGAGTGCGACAAAGAAAACAGAGAATATTTTGTAAGATCTGGTGTGCAAGTTGGATTGAGCTGTGCACAGACAGCTCCAGCTTGTCCAGGCAACACCAGCTGGAAGGAGAACTGGGCTTTCAACTGGAGAATGTTACACGGGCGATTCATTCACCATGAGAAACAAAAGTGTTCCCCAGTATTTTCTCTGTAGTGTTGGCCATAAAGATGATTTCTAATGCATATTTCTGTTAGCTTGTTTTGTCTTGAGAAGCAAACATTTACTGTTTTGATGGGCAGATCTCAAGAAGTTCAGGGAATGAGTGCTTCTTAGTCTTTTTATCCTCTTGACCTAATTGCTTGTGTGGTAATTCTGTCCTTTCACAGGATGTTACACTACTTCATTTGAAGCCAAGAGAAAGACTTTCATTACTAGTGATATTGATTACACAATGCATGCCATGCAAGGAACTTTCCTTGTGATGTTTCAGTATTTTGTTAAGAGATCCAGCAGAATACCGGGGTGGAGTGGTGCATAGCTGTCTCCATATTTATACAGTCTTCTTCCTTACTTTTTAAGTTTCAACAAAGTTTTCACTTCAGTTAGGTGCTGTTCTCAGTTAAGAGTGAAGAAAGGACTAATGTTATCAGAGTTGTTTTTCTCATCACCAACACCCTGCAGCCACTGCATGAAATTCTGTCTGTCTCCGTGCCCTAGTGTAAGGACAGATTGCTATAGCAGGACTCCCACCCGAAACAGTCACTGATGGCAAATGGGAAATAACTTGACTCAGGTGCTGAACTCCTCCAGCTGTTGATGGGAGTTACACTTGTTTGTCCAGGACAGTGACTGGAATAGTCGTTTAGTTCTTTTTGAGATATTTTCCATCCCTTTAGTACTGACAATGGACTTAAAAGATGTAACTCTCTTTTCAGGTAGGTCATAGCTGGAGTATCATTTTAGCTCTAGAAGGGAAAAGATATAAGAAAGGAGGGGGTTTGAAGGGAAAAATAAAAACTTACAGCCAGGAAATAAATACAGGTAGGAAAATAAAGAGCAGAAACTTTTGGAAGATTGTAAAGAAGATAGTGCTGGGACAGGACGTGGAAAGGAGAATGCAGGATTAAGGACAAGAACAAAAAGGAAAAGGAAAGAAAAGGGATCTTCGGGATGAAGGCAAGAAGATAAAATACTGAGGAAGCAGGTATGGAAATAATAGTAGGAATCTGGAGTGTAACAGGGAAGGATTCTAGAATAAATTAGAGAAGTATAGGAGATACTAGCATTTTTCACAGTCCAAAATTAGAAGTTTGATATTTTCCTTTTCAGAGTGTTTGAGAAATGAGAGTAGATAAGCATTCAAGATACTGCCAACCTTCTTCGAAGGAACCTTTGAGTCTAATTACTGTGTCTTGGCATTTTTTTCCATGTTACACAGGGTAAGCACAAGTACACTTCCAGAAAAGGGTATGACCTTGCGTAGAATACAAAGCAAATTAATCCAAACTG
Organism: Rhagologus leucostigma; assembly: GCA_013397725.1. Lineage (NCBI taxonomy): Eukaryota > Metazoa > Chordata > Aves > Passeriformes > Rhagologus > Rhagologus leucostigma. The sequence goes on from VZTD01002137.1 coordinate 693,503, forward strand.
TTGCTCCACAACTTAGGGCAAAACCACAACTTAGTCTGGCACTGGGAAATACTCTAGTGCTGGTGGCAGTGGTGGTAGTGATGGAGGTGTCTGTTCGTGTGAGGTTTGTGGTTATTAATTTCCCAGCCTCTTGGTCCACAATCCCTGACTAAGCTGGACACAAAAGTATAGAATGCTTCTCATACTTTGGCTTAATCATACCCAATCCAGACTCTGGCGGATTCCACCAAGACCTGTTTTGAAAACTGTAAGTAGTTTTCAGGCTACTGTGAGACAATTTGGCCAAGTGTGGAGGCTTCCTTGGCCCAGTGTTCCTGAAAGTTTTAACTTCTTTTAGGTCTGCTCTTTTCTGTAAATTTTTCAAATCAGATATTCTCTTTGAAAATTTTTCAAGTCATCATCTGTAAGTTACAGAGAAAAATCTTCTTAACCTAATGCATAGTTGGCTGAGGGCAGTGTCTTTGTGCTCCTCCGAGACGAGCGTCTGTCAGTAGTGTAGAAAGGAGGTCACCTGGGATGGACTGATAGTTTGATCCTGTATGTCAAAACATGCATTCCTGTACAGTTCATGGTATATAGGAACCTAAAATATGTCATGCCAGATCTGATAATTAGACATATAATTTTCAAGTTCAGCGAAAGGTTTTGTTTCTTTTTCCCCCATCATTTTTTAAAGAAACAGAATTTATCTGAATTAAAAACATGATTGGTGATGGTGAGTGGGTGGTTCTGTTTACCCTGCCACATTATATAGTACCACTTTTACTCCTTGTTTGGATAGCAGTCACAAGACCCAGATATCAAGCTGTGAAAGTATTTTTCTTGCAGCAGCCTTTCTTTTTTTGGCAGGCAGTGGCTTTGGAGATGCCTCTCATTTTGTCATGTGATTGGACTGCTGATGAGGTTTCTATGCTGCCTCATTTTCCTGGATTCCATCTGAATTAACTCTTCTTGGGGTCACAGTCATTAGAATGCTTCTGAATGAGTGGGGCTTTGCATCACAGTGTAATGAGCTCTAATACTTAATCTCTGTAAGGAAACACCCTGTAAAGAAGGAATCTGCTACACGTGACAGAAATCTGTTTTCTGTACCTCCAGCTGTCCACACTGAAAACACATTCCTTCTTCACAGTAATATTCCTTCATGAAACAAGGGAAAGTGAGGGGAAATGACTTGTATGTAATTGTTCCATCTAAAAATATTCAGCTTAGTCTTGTAAACATATAAGCTAGTTCTCTGTAAACAAGTCTCTTAATTTTCTTTAAACTGAATATTTAGAGGTTATGTTAGAGAAGCTAGGTACATCCAACACATATGGTTCCTATTGCATCAGGGGCTTTCTTAATTTTGGTGTTCTAATTGAAGAGACATTTTTGAAAGCATGCTAACTTTACAGAAAGTAATCTATCTGACTCTGTCGGGTCTACGCTTTATTCTTCCATCCATCACCACACTCTGGAAACATTTTCCACTTTAAATGTGCAGCAGTAACAATATCCCTCGTGGACTTTGAATTGCCCTCAATACTTCCAGTGTGTGATGTGGAAACATGGTTTGAGGTAGCTGATGTTGGGGAACTGACAGGGGGTTGCTTGAAGGGGAGAGAATTAGGAAGAGGCATCAGGGAAGGAATGGGGGTAGGGACTACAATTTATTCATAAGTTTTTTTCCTTATTAATGGATAATTTATAACACAAAATACCCTAGACTAAGTAATATCTTTAACTGGACAAAATTTCTATCTACATCAGAGAAATACTGCATGTCTCCTTTAACATATAAGCTATTCCATAAATGTCACAAAACAACTATTTCCCTTGAATAAAGCAAAATTTCAGTTTGGCGTTCAATATGTATTAATTTTCCCTCCTACAAATAATAGGCAAGAACTGTTAAGTTTGTGTTTGAGGTAGGTACATTTGAAATAGAAAACACATTTCCATCTCAGGCAGTCCTGTTATGGTTTCTGCTAGTGTGGGCTTCCACTGCAGGTGCATCCTCTGCAGAGAGCTGAGCAATGCCCCTGTGCTTGCAGGTGGTGACGGGGTGGGATGTCTTGTAGAGCTGAGATAGAGCCCCCTCTCCAGCAGCACTCTGAGCCCTTTGCACTGCACGTGCGGGCTCTGAGCTGCTGCAGTGAGTGCACCAAGTATGCCACTGACTTGGGTCTGAATTCTGGCTAAATTCACCTTTCCCAAGCATACAGAATATTTAACAATAAATTGCCGGGTTTTTTTAATCCACTAACATGTACCATATAAAGTCCACAAAGGTCATAGAGGTAAATTTTTTATTAAATGGAAATACTTGGGTCCAGAAACCATTATGAATCATTTTGGTGTTTTAAGTTCAGGATGCAGGCTAAATTATTCCAAAAATAATGGTAGCCAAATGTCATTCCCTCCAAACGTTTGTGTAATATCTATTTATCTGTGGGCAGATGACTGCTATGTATAATCAGAGGCAGACTTTTGTCAAATTGAGACTAAGTAAACACAGCTGAACACAAGCAAGTTGGACTACAATTTTTTGAGTTCTGCCAGCAGTGTTATGACCTTGAAAATGAATGTTTTTTCAGAGCAATCTGCTTTCAATATGGGAGAATTTTTAGTGTTTCAAATTAACAAGTGTTGATTGAAAATTTGTTCTGTTTAATTTTAATATTTTTGTCCAAATAAATGAAAACTGTCTATTTGTCCAAAGTAGGGCATCCTTTCTGCTGCTTAGAAGGTAGGGAAGTTTTGCACAGAAATGTTTCTTGCATATATCTTTGAGAAAAAGAACAACAGTTAGAGACAGAGCTGTAAACTCATCTGAAACTTCATTGTATAATCAGAGAAAATTTTCTTTTTTGTGTGTGTGTTCTGTGCAAGTAAATGTAGAATTTAGGCAGTAGATTTTACGCCATTACATAGATACTGTTTTCATCATCCCTGAAAATGTAGGACCCCTATTTATAACTTTTGCCCATTTTTCTAAAGCTTAGTATCCTTCTAAACATTTTATACAGACCATGTTTGTCTCTGATACCCAAAAAGAAACAAGTCTGATTTTATTGCCGAGCAGTACAATTTAAATCGTAGTTTTAGCATGTGGATTTTCTGCTTTTCCAGTACCAGTCGTTAGAACAGAGAACATTTTGCTCCCTTGATTTTAAAGGTCACAGCATTTGGAGCTTGGAGAAGCTTTGGAGAGAATTCAGTAAGGAGTCCTGATCAAAAATTTTGTCTTTCAGTAATTACAGCGAGTGTCATCCATTGCCAGTATCTGTGTTTCAAGGCGCTTCTTTCAAAGGGATTTTTTTTTCCATTTTAAGTGCTGTATAGAAACCAACTTACATACCAAACTCAGGGGTAGGACTTGTGCACAGAATTGTGGCCAGGGGAAACTTTCCCAACATCTTTGTGCTTCATATTCACAAGTCATACTTCCCAGTCTGCCTCTTTGGGGGGCAGCAATTACCAATTTCTACCCAATTCTTACAGAACAAGAGTTTAATGCCAGCAGTTGAACATATACAGCACCTCATATTTGATGGGTTGCTACAGTGTGACTTTGGCTTTGCAAGCCAAGTGCCATCCCAATGGGTAGTCTTGGATGTTTTTTGAAAGAACTGCAGCAAAGTCTCTTTTTGCTTCAGTTTTCTCATCCCCTATCATAGCAGAGAAAGAAAAATGAGGATCCAATTGGAAATGGGGAGGAAGTGGAAAAAGACAGATATGATAGAAAAGTAGACAACACGATCGAGAGGCAATTTTGATTGAGAATTGCAATCACTGGATATGGCTGAACATTCCTATATATGTTCCTGTATTTCGTTCTGTCTAGTGAAATGCAGATTTCACAAATAAAGCAGAGGGTGTTTCACCCAGGCCTATCTGACAATGTGGCTTCTTAACATTAACCAAAAGTCCTTGATGCCAGGGTTTTTAGACACTTTCTTGTTTCTTCTGGGCAGCTCCTCCTTGGAGTCTCGGGGTACGGATACTTGCAATGTCAGTGTCCTGGTTTGTATTCTGGAATTTCTTCTTCACCACAAAGGCTAATGAATCTTATAAAAACAAAAATAAAGGAATGGGGCAGGTGTCATCTAAACCCCCAAGGTGAGCCTCTGGGTGTTTGAAGGGTGCAAGGCAAGTACTAATTGCAAAGCTTAGGATCGTTCAGGCAGAGTTCACCTTGTGTTATAACAGCTTTAGGCAGCCAGCTGTGTTTGAGGTGTGAGAGGAAGGGAGAGTGTCACTGCAGATGGGGCTGTGGGTGGTCAGCAGCCTTCAGGGTGCTTTGAGAAGCTCTCAGGGTGCTCCTGCCTGAGACAGTAGTTGCCTAGGAAGTGCTATCCAGAGAGTATTTTAAAAAGATGTGCTGAACCTGGAGTTGCATTTGGGGTTGATGGTGTCTGCCAGCACTAGCCAAGCCCTGGCTGCAAGCTGGGTGAGCCACTCCCAGTGGCGCTGAGAGGGGCTGGTTTTGCCAACACCTTGCTAGTTTGTTTGTCTGAAGTAACATGTTGGTGCCACCCAGCTAGGTTGGTGTTTGTACATCCTGATGAGTCTGTACTATCAAATACAGCATTTGCTGGTGGTGCAAGGCCTGTTTGCCCATTGTTGGAGAAGGATGATGGGCAGGAATGCAGGTGCTGTCCACACATGGGATTTGCTGTGTCTGCTTTGTAGGCCCTTTGCAGATCCCCATAAACTTCACAGACTGTGATGTATGGGCAATTGTTCTATGGTAAAGCTTTGGCTCACGGGCAAAAATAAAAAATTCTTGCAAAATGAAAGAAAAAGCCTTTGTTGTTATAAAAGTGGAAACAGAACTACTACTAATAATAGCAGCAAGTTAATTAGAAAACATGAAACAGTTCGCAGAGCTTAGAGAGTGTGTTGTAGCTGCCTGGTTTGCATGGCTGCTGAAAGTCCTCCTCTTATCCTCCATCCAAAAGCTCAAAGACTAGAGTTGAACTGTGTTGGAGGGATCAAAGGATCTTGCTTTCTTTCACCATAGTTATTTTCTGAAAAATATAAATGTTCTTTATGTCTGGAACCATGGCTTCCTGTCTTATTGATCTTCTCTATAGAAGTGGAAATTCAGGATCTTAGTTCTCAAAAGGCAGGTGAGAATGTGAGGCTGTTTGTACAAATATATGATTGTTGCAGATGCTTAGGTCAGGGAAGACCCATAAAAAATTCCATAACTGTGAATTACTCCTAGATAATTTAATTGCTCCTTGAACAAAAGGTTCACGGTGATTTCCAACTATATCTGTGTAAGGAATTGCGTTCTATGAATGCAGGTATTTTCCAAATTTTTATTCTCATATCTATAGCTCAGTTTCCCATTGCAAACCTTGTTGGGTGAAGGGTTTTTTTTTTAATTTATGAGGGAAGACCAGTTATTCATACATGCTAATAAAGCTTCTGAGCTGGTTTTGATCTATAGAGCTTCCAAATTAATCAAAATTCATATTTTTTGAAGTATGTCAGTTGATTTAACCATACATACCATATGGCTTTACCATAAATATGTATATGTGTTTTAAGTCTGGTACAGCAAACTGTTGCAGGAGAGAATTCCCCAGCAGAAATCTCCTGGCTTCCAGGAAAACATGTTTAACATGAGCTAATGTTAAGCAAATACGTAGTAAATATGACATTATTGCCTTCTGCACCTGTCTTACATATTTTTGAAGCACGGTATCTCTGCGCCAACCTGATATTTTTAAACAGTATTCACCCTGTTTGAGGGGAAAATGTTAAAAGGGGCTATTTTAGATACCACTGTCTTTCATTTTGGAAGCTGATAGCCAGCAATTCAATTAGGTTTTAGAGAAGGCTGTTGGCTTTAACTGCTTTTAGATCACTGGTCAATGTTTCAGTTCCTTTTTGGGAGAAATACATTTAATACCTATGGATAGTACATATTTCCTGTGGTAATAATACACAGTGTGTCAATAATTCGTAATTTTTTTAGTACAAAGGGAATTGATTACTTTTTATCACTCATTATTTGAAAGATATGTATTATTACTGTTACAATTATTATTACTACTATTTTAGTCCAGTCTCTATTTAGGTACAGCTTCCAGTGTCTAGTGTAGCTTTTTCAGGTGAGAACTGTTTGCAGTGATCTCACAGAGTCAGCATCTTCACTCAGAGAAACAGCCTGAGCATATTGCCTGTAGTTCAAAAACTCTCTGTTTGAAAGCGAATCTGTTGGCCTTGAAATACTGTGGCTTAGGGTCCTCCACAGCTCAGCAATTGCGGCTTTGCGAGCTGCTCTTCCTGAGATGAATGGCAAAGGGTTTGAATGAGCCTCGTTGTTATGCAGCGTGTCCTGCAGTTGGAGGAGCCGAGCAGAACAGAACTAATCTCTGCAGCACCACGGAGCGAGCTTTACAAAGGCTCTAAAATTCGTGCAATTGTGCTATACCAAGAAGAGCAGGCAGTACATCAAGGTCGGGATGAGCTGGTAAGCCCTGTCTCTCAGCAGCTATGTTTGCTGCAATACAGGTCCATTATTGTGGTGCAGCGCTGCTGTCACAGCTCAGGCAGTGCTCTCTGCCACGTGGATGCTCAATGCCCTGCTACGTGGTGCTCATTTACTCAGCCTGCCTTAGTGGCTGAGGCCAGGAGTGCAGGGAAATCTGAATCCAGTCCCTGTCTTGTTATCAGTTGACGATGCTTCCCTGCTGGTTTCTTTAAAATCACTGTCTCCAAAAGCAGCAGCGTGTGTTGAATAACAAACCCCTTCACATTCAGGCTCTTCAGGTTTGGGAAAAGAGCCAGCATTCTTGAGGAATGATTTAGTGACCAATAAACATCTGCATAGTCTGTAAGACTGTCAGAAGCAGTAACGTTGAAAGTAAAGATCATATCAGTAGCAATTCCCCTGTCCTGACAAGGCATTCAGTGCAAATATTTGTTCAGTCATCCTTGCTCTCATTCCTGTTATCACAGACAGTTTCATACATTTTGCCAGAGAAGCAATTCCATCTTCTTCCACAAAGCTGTTCACATCCAAGGCCTTTGCAATGTTAAGTACCGGCCTGCTACTGTTTCAGGACCTCCCACACATGCTCCTTCAGAGTGCAGGAGCCTCATCTGTCTTAGGCAAAGACTCCACTGTGAAGGGCACTTACAACTTTCAATTAATGAGCACCTGCAGTGTTCAGGTTTAGCTGCTCCTTGAGAATTCAAGCCCAGTCTGGTTGATTTATTACACTGCGTCATTCTCCATGATATGCTGGATAGGCTTTGAGCTCTTCTAAGTATGATTCTTCTGCAGAGTTACTGGAATTGCACTGCGCTAGGACTCAAACCATTTTAAACACAAAATGATGTTTGGAGTAGAAGGAGGTGTTTCTCCTTCTTCAAAAGCTCTTGGCAAATAGGTACATCTTCCTGAATGACTCTGGCCATGCTGTTCTGCTTCAAGTGCCTACCACCTTTTGGTGCACTGCCTCTCACTCGGTGAATAGGAAAACGGAAAACACAGCCCTTCTTGAGATACCTCCCAATTTACTAGAATCTCTGAGGGCCTGTTTAAAAGATGCCTGGGAATATTTATGTTTGGGAAGAAATCCTGTAATGGAAATAATAACAGTGCAAGTTGTGGTGAGCAGGAGCATGAAGACTGCAATAGTTTCACAAGGTAAAGCAGAGGAAACAAAACTAAAGAGTTGACTCAAAAATAATGCTATCAAACACTAAAATCTCTTTTGTGCAACTGGAGATGAGAATAATCCAGGGGCAGCTCTTTCCCCTGCAGCTCACTCAGCAGTTTTTTTCTGCTGGTTGTTCTGTATATGGTCAGGGAGGTGTGTGACTACAGCTTTCTGTGTATGTTGTGGTAATTCATCAGGATGCTGAATAAAGGGGTTCCCATCACATTTTGATCTAGATGAGGAAAGAGATACTTTTCTGACATATGTAACCTAGCCTGGTTTGAAATACACCTCAAAACCCATCTTATATCCTCATTGGGTGTTCACTGCTGGTTCTGTACCACCAAAGCCATAGCACGAACACAGCTGAGCCCCTCCAAGGACAGGATGATTGATTTCATGATGTGCTGTTCAGTGCCACTTGATACATTCTATCTGGCCCGTTTCAAACTTTAATAAAGGTGTTTTCATAAGACATCTGTAGGATTTCACAAATGGGTAAGTAAGGCACCAAACAATTACAATTTAAAGTAATTTTAGATACGTAAGACGTTGTGAATGCTCATGATTCCGTGGCTTTTTATGCATGCAAAGCAACACTCTTAACCTCATTTGCACCTGTGAGTGCTCAGCACTGCTGAAGTTGAAAGCTCAGTCTCTCAAGTCAGAGTCTAGAGACCAGGGAATGTACTGTGGCACCTGTGAAAAGGTCAGTTAGAATGACTTATTGAGCCCCACACAAACCTGTAGCACAAGCAGAGAGACTGACAGTCGCTAACCTGATTTTCTTAATGTGCTAAGTCCACCTGACTGTCTTTTCTCGTGTCCTCTTCTGGCAACAGCCGCGGAGCTGCTGTGTCATGGCACCGAGGTTGTGCAGGGAAAGGTGTCACCGACTGCTCCAGGTTCAGCCCTGGCACAACTCCATCATGTTCCTTCAGGAAGTGGTGACCGCAGAAAATACCATGTGTGATTGTACTGATGTATCTCATAGTATACTTAGTGTGAAGGCAGATTGCTTAGCCATTCCCATTTTTATGCAAACATAATGTAGAAGCAGATACAGGTAGGTATATATTTGAAAATATCTGTATCTCCTTGGAGATATAAACAATGTTTTAAATTTCACATGTAATCTCTGGATTTGCAGGATCTGTTGTGCAGCAGTTGTCTGGGTTACTGTGAGGGTCTTTTGCAGCTTACAGTCATTTTTATGGCTATTTGATTGCTGGAGCCCTGCTGATGCACTTTTCTTACAAGCTGCTTGAATTTGTATGCTTATGCTCTCAGAGCACAGTAAGTTTGGGACACTAATTAGGTATCTGGCGTTTAGTATTTGCACATGTGTTGGGATGGTTAAGGTTGGATATTAGGAGAAGGTTCTTCACCCCGATGGTGGCTGGGCACTGGAAAAGGCTCCCCAGGGAAGTGGTCACAACACCAAGCCTGCTGAATTTCCAGAAGCATTTGGTCAATGCTCTCAGGCTTATGGTGCAATTCTTGGGGCTGTCCTGTGCAGGGCCAGGAGTTGGACTTTGATGATCCTTGTGGATCCAGCTCAGGATATTCTGTGATTCTGTGGGAAGTATTGTGCAGACTTCAGTACTCCATGCAGTGGGTGGAAGAAGCTATGTTTAAAGAGACCATATTTGTCAGTTCTTTATCTTACAGGCAAGTGAAAGAAACTGAATTTCGTCTCTCAGACAGACTTACCCGTTCTTTACTCCATGCTTCTGGCTAAACACATCATGGAAATCAGTTCTGGCATTCACTAAGAAGTTCCTCCACTTGCCTGAAAATACAGCACCTTGTAATTTAAATTGTCTTTGTACAGCATATGCCATGTCTGAGCCTGCTTGGCTCCCAGGAGCAGGAGAGGAGCTGGCTCCTGCGAGTGGGGCCGCAGGAATGGGTGGCACGTTCCTCTAAATTCTGCAAGAGGCTTCTGAAAATATCCTGTATGCATGCATTCATATCATAACATTACACTGCATATATAGGGTCTGCTCCCAAACCCACAGCCAACTAGCATAACAAAATCAGATTTTACTGCTGTCATGTCAGCCTAGGGTTGAAATATGGCTTTGAAACCCTCCCTTTCACCCTGCTTTTTTAATGAAAAACAATCATGCTGGAGTGTAATAGTGCTTACCCTGGCTGCATTTGACTTTAGCTTTTTATTTTTAAAGCCTTATTTTAGTCTTTAAGAGCTCCCAATTAAACTCTTTAGATCCAGAGTGAAAGACTGAACGTGCCTGCCTGCACAACAGCAACTTTCCTGGGTGGGAAAAGGATATTTTTGTATTAAAAATAAAGAAAAATGACGTAGTGGTATGTTTTCTCCCTTCATATTACTTACTCTTCTTTTTCCTGGTGAATCTTCATTTGCCATTTTGTCATTTTCTTTTTTTGTAAAATCTCCCATACTCTTTCCTTTATTTATTTTTTCTCTTCTCCTTCTCCTTTCTCCCCTTTTCTTTATTTCAGCCTCCCCCTTACCTGCTGCCTAACATGGTTTTCAGTGTTAACCCCTAATGGTTTGCAACAGAAAGGCAAACCACTTCATCTGATGAGTCAGCACAGCACATGTTGTAAATCCCTTCCCGAATAACACACACACACAAAAAAGAAGCCTAGGTCAGATGTTCCTTTATGCATTCTGAAATGCATGTGGGAGATTATCACCAAGGAATCTGACAACATTGCACGACTCAATGAGAAACATGCCAACTCAATGAGAAAAAATTTTATTTCGGTCGGCTTTGCAGCAAACATAGAAAGAAAATAAAACCATATAACCATCAGTTTGTTAACAGCTCACCTCAACACTCACAGCCCCAGTTCCCATTTTAGGCTCTGCTAAGGTCTGGCTAAGAAAACAAGACTCACACAGTGCCCTGAATCTCACCAAGGAGAACACACTGTCACTGGTCAGGGGAAATTTAGAGTCAGCTGTGACTGAACAGTGAAGTGATTTACACCAGGTTTTTATCTATTTTGCTAACTCATAAATTCTTACATTCATGTGCATAGTTCAAGACTGTAAGACCATTTGCACCATGCCTGCTATTATGTGGGGCTTTCAGTGCACTTATTAATGCAAATATTAATATAGACTTGCAAACTCAGTTCTCTTTTATGATTTATAAAATATACCTATCACAGTCTCTGTGGGCATGTGCACTAATTTTATAAAAATCACATGTATTAAAATGTAATTAGATGCCTACTCCCACTGCATCAGGCTCCATGCTGCGCAAGGTAAAAACATCTTCAGGTTCTCAGGTATTCAGGAAAAAACTTGTGTGGTAGCAGTCCTTCACAGTTAAAGCTTGTATGTGAAGTCTGATGCAAGAAACAAATTGCAATGAAATGTTTTCACAGAAAAGGTTTGGTCTATGGCATGATGGCAAAGGGATGTTTTCTAACACTGGCAAGACCCACTGTACGGATCTTAATAGAAGATGTCAGACCAGGGCTATAGCTGTTCCTGGAAAAAACCCCACTGGGTTAACAGGGAAAAATATTCACTCTAGTGGTCACTGTGAACATAAATTGTCATTATGCGTTTTGTTCATCTGAAAGGACGTAACAGCTGATGACAGGTCAGTTGTTACACTTGGTGTCCCCTGTGAAGCCAAAGAGTGAGGTAACAAGGTTGTGGGGTTCATTACGAGCTGCTCTATAACCTCCTCCTGGAAGAAAGAGAGCAGTGGTAAAATAATGCTTTGCTGAAAAGGAGCTTTCTCTAGAGCCTGAGCCCAGAGCTCATTCCTGCAAGTTTCTGACAGCTTTCCTCCTCCCACCCAACTAAAGGACATGGTAATAAATCTTTGTCAGTAGAAATCCAGTACACCCCTGAGATTGGACCAGCTGTGATTGGTATCATGCACTCTCCCAGGTCACATTGCCATGCTGTGTCTGCAGCCACAGGTCACCTGAAACTCCAACAGGGACTTTCATTCCTCCACCCAAAGGTTCTGCTGCATGAGTGCTGCCGGCCCCAAGCAGATGGTATCACACAGACCTTCCCAGTCTAGGACCTACTTTGGGCAGGAGTGGCCTCACAAGGGACAACAGTGAAGGGATCCCATGTGGAGGTGGCCTGGGGTCTGCAGGAGATCAGCCACTGGGGCGTGTTTGGGGAATATTTCTGTAAGAGACTCTGCGGTTTGGAGTCTCCTCCAGCATGAGCTTTCCTGTCTGCACTTCTCCATAATTCATCCTTAATAGGTCTCCTGTCCCTGAGGAAACTGGGAGGAGAGTGCAAAAGGAAAAGGGTTTTAGGAGTTTCAGTGCTGGGTGGGATGAGTCCTGTCTGTGTGTAGAAAGCCTGTGGTAGTGTGGGTCGCTGGCTGAGCAGTATCCATGTTTACAAACTCATTTGTCTGTTTACATCAGGCTCAAAACGGGGGCCTGCAAGTGTAAATAGGGGATGGCCAGCTCCTGCTTCCTCCAATTCAAGCTGGAGAAACTGAGCTTTTCTTGTTTTTCAAAAGATGCTACAGTTTTTGCACCAAGATTAAATGACATTTTTTATAAGAGCAAAGGGCCTGGCCTGCTGCTCTGGGCTACAATTTCCCCTCCCTTGCATTGCTTAGCAGCCTGGGCTAAGCCACGTTCCCTCCCCAGATGTGGGTGAATATTAGTGGTGTTGTGTGATTCATGGTTTACTTTGGGATCCTTTGGGGTGAAGGAGCTGCGTCAATGCAGAAGAGCACAGGAATATTAACTCAAATTAACCTAGCTTTTTTCTTGGAGAAATAGAGATCTGAAAGTCTTATGTGCCCTGAGATTGTGGTTTGGAAAATACTGAAGTCAAGGTGTGTGTGAGTATATGACCTACAGAAATACCTCATCTCACCACTAATTTACTCACACATGTAATGTTCATTTTTCTTTCAGCTGCCCCAGTTTATTTCCTGTTTCTCCTTTTTCCTCTTCTTGCTTGTTTTGAAAATGCTGGTCAACACATGTTAAGCCAGAGTCTCCAAAACCAACAAAAGAAAGTTCAGGAGAGGCAGTGAGAGAAACAACTGAATAATGTTGCCAGTTTTAAAATGAAGATAAGTTATACAGGACCTTTTATTGAACCAACAAATGTTTTATAGTGTTCACCATTTGAGGCCAACAGTTTTTTTTTTTTTCCTCCATTTTAAGCTAGACTAGAAGATGTGTAATTCATCAGGAATCTGTACATGTTTAAGTAGCTTCAAAAAATATGACGGTCATGTGAGACTGATCTACTGTGTCTTGACTTGCATGCCCGTTTTTTCCCCACTACATAATGTTCTGTACCCTTCCCTCTCTATCTCATTCCCTCATTCACACATTCTTTCCCCTGTTGGTTTCAAGCCATCTTTGCTTTGTCAGTGTTACCTGATAACACAAAGCAGGGTTTAAGCCAGTTATTGTGGCTCAGCTTGAGCCGGATACCGCAGTGAGTGGGGGAGCAATGTGGAGGCTGCTTGGTGCCGCGTAAGGGGTCAGTCTTGCCTTCGCTGTTCCCAGCAGGGTGAAGTTAGTTCATCACTGCACACATGATATTCTTAGGTCAGAATTCTTATATCCAAAGGATAAAATGTAACTGTAATTAACATTATTTAGCACACCCCTGAAATTGTCCAAGTATATAAAAGTTATTAGCCTGGATGCAGCAAGCAGTAAGGGTCTGAATTGTTCTGAAATATCCGGATCTACTTCAAGCTCTGTGTAGCCAGACAGCCTTTGTGCATAGTAAATTAGAGGTGTGTGATGCTATCGTGCAGTTTAAGGATGGTTTGCCTGCAAGAACCCTGGGGTTCATTTTCTTTGGCTGGTCCTTTCTAATAGCAGAAGAACAAAGGAAAACATTTTAAATATAAGAGAAATCCTGGAAAATTCTGGTTTTGAGTGCTTTTGAAATGGTCGAACTATTGCCTAGACAGTATTTTGTCTTTGGATTTCTGAGACTCTTTTCCATCTCTGCTAAAATGGGACTGCAGGCTACCTTGCAACAGAGTTGTCAGGATCAGCTAGTTAATATTTATGAGGAAATTTCATGGTGAAAAAAAGATGCCATGTATATTATTAATCATGTGAGTCCTAAAAAATACCATGCTGTATATCACAAAGCTGGTATTGTCTGGTGTCTACACTCTTGGCACTATGTCCTACAGTAAACTGTATACTGAAAACTCATACTAATGGAAAGGTATACAGGATTCCATTGGTAGGTGATTTATAGTGACTTCCTATTATAAACAAGAGGGAACAAATATCCCGCCTTGCTGCTTTCTTTGGGCGGATGTTGAGAGCAGAATGAGACATTCTTGGCTAGGCAAAAGCTGATTCTCTGGATGCTTGCAACTGGGAGCAGAATGAAGTACCAGAAAGTGAGGTATAAATGACAGCCCCTAGTTTTAAATGGTTGAGTTTCCATTTTCACAGTGTTTAAAACTTTTTGGTTACAGAACAAATGACCACTGTTTTAGGTGATTGCCAAACCTGTAGCAAAAAGGTATTTCTGATGTTTAATATTAAATAGATTTATTATACGATCTCAATATATGTTGAAAGCCTACCACCATCCTTTGACAAGAAGCATAATCCTTTCTGAGACACTACAAAACACCTTCAGCAGCAGCTTCTTCTGGTTTCAATTAGTAGATATGCTATTGAACACTACTGTTGTTTGTTTAGGAAAATTATTTGTGCTGGCCAGTTGTATGCTGTTGAAATGTATTTATGTCTGTATGTAGTAGGGTAAACATCATTGCTTAACCTATCGAATGAGTCTTGGGAACGGTGTGGAGTACAATAATTATCAGCATTGGCTTTCCCTAGAGTGACTTGACACACTGATCTAAGCTTGGCAAGTCTGTAGTGGTTTAAATTTGTGTGACAGCCTGCCTTGGTCCAACTACTGAGAGAGCCACACTCTTTAAGAGGAGACCAGAGGTGCTGCCAGCAAAGGTGTGTGAGATTAAAGGTAACCACAGTGCTTGGAGAGAACAGCTCTGGTGCAACCTTGGTACCTCAAGATTCGTAAAGTGCTGCTTCTCATGTCGTAGAGAGAGGGTCATGAGTGGAGTGCCCGTCAGCCCTTGCTCTGGGGCGAGTCCTCAGCTGAAGCTACTCAGTGAGATTCAGTATGCTCCATCATTTTTCCATTCCTTCCATCACCATTGCCAGAGAGGTTACCCAGCCCCAGTGCCATTTCCTTATTGCCTCAGAGATAAAATCTAGGAACATGGTGTGTGATGGTCAAGAAACTGAACACTTTCCATTTTGAGAATGAAGTTCTTTGATTATTTTCATGAAGCAATCTCATGAAAATGTTGCTTTTACAGCTGAAGTATACTTTGCAGTTCTTGTGCAGATACCTCAAATATCAAAACCTTTAATTATCAAAATCTTTAATTAGTAGTTGGGGGCAGAGCAGATAGATTACAAAAGATGAAGAAAGAGCAAAATATTGGGTAAGACTCACTATTTTGGGGATTTTTTTATACTTTTGATAACATCTTGCCATCTATGTTCTTTCTCTGGTCAGTGAAGAGCCAGACATGACCAGCCTGCCTTTCTTCCAGGCTGAGCTAAGCCGTTAAGGCTGTAGTTATACTAGCAGTGTACTAAATCTCTCTATATAAATATAGATATGAATCATAGATATTCTGAATATCCAAAGGAGAGATATGGTTCTCCCTTCATTCAGCTCTCAGCATATCCACATGGATGATAATGCTGTCCAAGGACAGAAGTGTGAGGAAGGGGGCATAGAACAGAACCTAGAGATTTGGCTTTGCAGCAGCCCTCAGGGACATTGGACTGCAGTGTTAAATAGAATGGCTGAAACCACTTCTTGGAGGACATCTCTGTTGTTTATGAATGGAGTCTGGACAAGTAAAGATACAAGGATACATGACTTAGATGGAAGATTCATGGCATGTGAAGTGAACTCAACTTTTGCTTTGAGTCACGTCAGGTTGGTTTGACTGGCAAGATGTCAAGGAGAGCACAAGGAAAGGTCTTTGGTTCTCTCACAGTGGTTATACCCAACCAAAAAAAGATGGTAATACTTCCTTTGCTAAGGGCTGTTCGGACACATGGAAGCTGCTTGGATGCTGTGATAGTGCAAACTGGGATATGCTGTCAGAGGTTTGGTATAGCAGAAAAGGATTTTTAGCAAGAAAAAGGGGGCCTGTGCTTTGAAATGATAGATTTTCAGATTTCATTGTACTAACATGATTTTAGAGCATTTATTAGCAAGAGCTTTTGCAGATTATCAGTGATGGTTTTATTGTAATCGAGTTTTGAGTTTCTTTGACATAAATTATTTGTTTGAAAAAAGCATAAAATCTGAAAAGAATAAGAAAATATGTGTGATTCAGGAAAGATCTTCAGCAAAGTTAAAGAATGGGCAGCTCTTTCCTCCTGGATTTTATTTTTTAGCTTTGCTACTGCTTTTATATACCATGGGCAAGATGCTTTCTTTTAGAGCTGGCTAAACACCAGTAAAAAATATTTGCAAATACTCCTTCAAATAGATGCTGGAATTGGAATGTGTGTCACCATTCACACCTACTTCCCTCAGAAGTTTGTACAAGCAATTTTTTTGTTCATAGGGAATATTTTCCAACAGCAAAAGAAACTGACAGATGCCTGAGAGAGGTGTATTTATATCCAGGTTTGCTCTGGCAATGATGTTCTCTATTACTTGCCATTTCCATTTCTATACCTACTGACCTATTCAGTCCTAAACCTTTTCTTGAAAATTGTCTCTAATTAAAAAAACAATGAAGCAGTGCTGAAGAATTCTTCATAGCCAAGTACAGCATGAAGAAGGAGAATTTTTGTGTCACTCAGTACCTCTTTCTGGATCAAATGTTTCTTTTTTCCTTGGTTCCTTGTCCTCTGCATAGGCTGGGCTTCCCCTCTTGAATCCCATTCAAACATTGATCTAGGAGAGCTTAAGAGATACTGATTTAAGACGTGCGCTTTTGGAACAAAGCTTAAACCTTGGTCACCTGTGAACATTTATTTATAAAGCTGTTTTGCAAAAGGATGGAGGCCTGCTAGATCAAGCAGTATGGCAAACAGCTGATCTCTGAAATTATTGCTGGTCTTCCTGTGTTTCTTTAGTGGGACTGTGGTCTCCAGCAGTCACTTCCAAGTCCTGTGCAGTGCAGCTGAGCTGAATTATTGGCTGTAGGAGACAATGGGCTCTTGGCTGTGGTGGGCAAGGTTGCTCCTAAGTGGAGGGCTACCAAGGGTCATTCCACTGGAAGCTCTGTTTAAAGGCAAGATCGACTTTTAATTAATAATCTGATGGAAATCTAGCAATAAGGTTGATTTGTAGTTGGGAATCTGGCCTCGCAAAGATGTGCATTACTTTATGAGATTTATATTGTGTTTAGAGGCTTTTTGGGTCTTGTAGCCATTAGTGCTCATGCCGTTGCTGTTTCTTTGGTTTGACTTGTTTTGCATAGGTATTGCAGTTGGGCATCGGCTTCTTGCTCCTCTATAATGTATTTCTGTGTCAGGATAGCAAACCCACTGAATAAAGCTTACACATTTCTGCCTGGTAAATATTTCTGGCTTCTCTGGGACGTGAGGACTTAGTGAATGAACAAATATGACTCTTGATGAGGAAGTGCAGTTTATGCCTGTGATGCAGTTTCATCTTTGAGGGCTGTTAACCAGGTGTGCTTGTTACTTGTGTCCCTCTCAGCTGCCTCTGTGACTGAGGCACTGCTTGGGCAAGGGGCGCATTAAAACCCACACACATCATGTGTGCATGGGTGAGAGTCCTATTTTTAGTGCATACTGGAAGGCATTCACTGAAGGGCAATGAAGCTGATTTTTATTTTTAGGTTTTTCAAATCCTTATGTCTTTGGTATTTATGTTTTGAAACACTGCTCTATTACCCTGCAAAATGTAAGTGAACCTTCAAGAACAGCTACACCTTCAGTGTAGCTTTCTCCAGGCAGATGCCTGCATGAAGCTGGTTCTTTGTATGTGTCAAAGCAAAGATTTTATTTTAAATCTGGTGTCAATTTTGGAATAAACTTAGCGTTATTTTTCAATATGCATATTCCCTGAACATGCTTGTTTTTAGAACTATTAAAATAAAATAGACTTTTTTTTTCCTGTTTTCAGAAAATCTGGAGAATGGACCAAATAAGTGTGAAAGGTGAGTAAGGGACTTCACCGTTTTCCAATACCATTGCTGTTATTACAGTTTTCCTGATACCATGTAGCTATGTAAGATGTGTGTGTAAATATTTGTTATTGCTTGAATCTAGCGCAGCTAACAGAAAGGGATCCAGCAAAGATGAAACGTACTGGAAGGAGATCAACGCAGCTATGGCCCTAACGAACCTTGCCCAGGGGAAGGATAAACTGCAGGGAACTACCAGCTGCATCATTCAGAAATCATCACATATATCAGAAGTAAAGACTGTTAAAGTGCCATTAGTTCAGCAGTTTTAAGAGATGGGTCTTCTTTCACATCAAACGGACATTTTCCTCACAGGATGGGTTTTCAGCAAAATCAGATTCACAGATATGAGGAAAATGTGGAAAATAGGTCCCCTTTTACAGAATGGTCAGTTAAAAAAATTAAGGTCCCTTCTGACCCAGATGTTTTCATTGTATTAAATGAAATGTTCAATTACTTCTATAAAGTCATGTAAATTATAAAAACCCTGTTTTTATCAAAACATTAACTTATTTTATGTTAATCAAAGTGCGCATAAGATGTTTGCATTGCTATTACAGTAAGTGCCTTGCTTTGAAAAAATAAGCTATAACGTGGGCATAGTACAACAGTGTTATGCCTCAAAATGACAATGCCATAATGCTTAAACTTTGTATATTATTCCAAGTGGGCTTAAGCAGCCGAGGGCTAAACACATTACTGCTGAAGGCCCTGGAGAGTTGTGCTTATTTGACTTGTACAAATTGACGAGTCTTAATGAAATTGTTACATCATTCTCACTCTCTTTTTTTAATCAACAGTGTTATAAAAATTGTACAGTATGTTTTGTCAAAGTGACAATAAGGTTGTTATGCATGTTTCTTACCTGTATATGCAGTATATTAAAATACCAAAATCATTCCTTTAAAAAGTGCAATACTCTAGAACACACAAATGTAGGAAATAAGTTAATTGTTCAGATTATTTTGAACTTATACATATGCTCTCAGCTGTGTTGCTCTTTAAAGATTTCTAGTTGAGAAGGTTTTAGCCAGACTAGCTGTAAATTCAAGTTGAATTTCAATAAGTTTAAAGCTTTACTAGTGACTTACTGAAGTTTTGATAGAAGTAAAATTGGTTTCTTCTTGTACAAAACTAAAACTATAGTGCCATTCAGAAATGTTTCCATGGTGGAACTTATTACTTTATTGTGGTTTAAACATTTTTATTTTGTATGTACTGCATAAATGAGGACAGTTGATTGACATTTCACGTTTCAGTAAGAAAAGTCTATAATATAAACTATCAAAGCCCAAGAAAGAATCACAAAGAGAACTGAAACATTGAAAAATAGCATTTAAGGCAGGAGGGTTTTAAGAAGATACTAAACCATGTATTAAAATGTCATGTCTCTAAAACTGACTGCTATTGAGTGTAAGAACTATCATAAAACCAGGTTTATTTTTAAATTTTATCTGGAGGTGTACAAGTTATTCTTAAGTCATATAACAATAGTCTAATGAAGTTTACAGTGCTTGAATAAACAGTGGCAAAGCCAAAACCAATTTATACTGAATCAGTTACAGAAAACTGGAAAAGAGCTGATTGTTGCTAGGATTTGGATTTTTTCCTGTGGGTGTCCTGTCAGGTTTTTTCCTGCTTATCCCTTTCCTTGCTTCTCTTTGTGGTGAGCCATCAGTGAACAAGACAAGAGTTTAGTTCTGCTCCTGCTGAGTTTAATGGCAGAACTCCCACATCAATGGAAGCAGGACTGTGCTAATGATGTAACTAACTTGCAAATAGAGGCTGTTTCAGTTGCACTAAAATAGTCAAGACCCATTGCAAATATCAGCCTTGGTGTGACTTCTTAGGAAACTTCTTGATGTAACATAACGTTGTTGGTTTTATTTAGTGTACAATGAAAATTATTTGATATGAAAATATTTTGTACATATATATTTTTACTTTGTTTTCTAAATTGCTGATTTGCATTGACTTAAAGTGCCAAGCAAGAAATGTATGTTGTGACTGTATGAACAGTTGAAGTATGTTTTACTGACTTGCATCATTATATGTCTAAGATTCCATGACATTAATTTTTAATACTTTACTGGATTTTGGCATAATAATGTGAGTTTATAACTAATAGCAGAGAGTTAATACTTCACTTTTGTTCATACTATTATAAGTTATTCTGGTATGAAATATTTTGTGACAATAAATTCATGGTTTTGACAAACTCTTCTGTTAGAAATATTCAGTGTTTTTGTCTGTATGAACAACAACAAAATTTTTCATGTAAAAAGAGTACTTTTGGGGACTCCTCTGAAGTAAAACTGGAGAAGGCAAGCCATTGTATAAACAATTTGTTAATGGTTCTCTTTTCCAATGATCAAAGCACAAGAATAATCTGTAAAACACTTCAAGTGGGTTTTAAATTTAAGAAATACTTGGCCTAATTTCTTGTTACTGTTTCCTTTAATTTATTTTTTTTTCTACTGCTGCTTTAGAGTTTTCTGAAAACACAAATTCTGATGAATTATGTGTGTGTCTTTTTTAAATAACAAAAGTCATGATCAGTGCTGAGCCAACAGCTAATGAAAACTCAGTAATTATTTATGATATTGGAAAAACAAACATTATTACTATTGCTCTTCTTTGTTTCAACATATGTAACCATTTTAGTAAAATAAATAACTGCAAACAACATTTTGCTGGTTTGAATTAAATATTAATTTATCTGTCCTTAGGCATTTGCATTTCTGGTTTTCTATAACTGTCAAGGGTTTCTCTGTATTGGGACACAAGCATGTGATAGGCAAGGACGAAACAGGAAAGTTAGTCTGATCAGTACACCTGGTGGTACATAGCTGTGTGAAGTAGTTCAGCTCATCCCCGATGAAAATGACTGCAGCAAGGTTTGAGGAATGACTGCTAATGACAACATGGCATGATGCTTATAAATCCTCCACACTGGAGGAGTGCAGGAGGAAGCCATAGCTAATCACTGACCTGAATCACTAGAGAAGGTCCATCAGTTGGGAAAGACTTTGGTCATTGAGGTTTTTTGGGGAGTACAGACTACATTTACCTACATCACCCTGTGTGGATGCTCGGCTGTGAACCTTGGTGGAGTAGATGCAGTCAGCCCATCCAGAAGCTCAGTGCTCATAGTGGAGAGCCCAGCACAAGTGATCTCTTCTGTGCCTCCGCAAAGCTGCTCCACTTGCATGGGAGGGCCGATAGTTACGATTTGGTGGGCAATCAGCACTTTTCAGGTTTTATGTCCTGCTGATCTGTGATATACGTGTACTGCTGCAACACCTCTGGCCATCCAACATGTCAGTGCAGATCTGGATATTCAGCTGATACATGAGTTCCTGAGGGAGTATGTACAGCCTGACTTTTGCTGTTGGGACTGTGTAAAAACACCCACATCTTAATGACGCTGAGCTACTTGGCACCTACTTTGTACCCGAGTCTGACATGAAGACACCAACTCAATCTGCTCCCATCTACCCTGTCACATCTTTGCCAGAGCTGAGCACTCACAAACTGTTACAAACCACTGAGTAATGGGAGCTCCACTTTTCAATTCAGTAGTTAGACTATACATTGGGCTCAGGATTGCAGTCTCCTCTCCTAGCACCACACAACTGCTGCAACAACTGAGCTATAGTTCTCACTTTGTAGCCTCATATCCTCCACTGGTGGCTTAATGTACAAATATGTATGCCAGGTGAAGCATTCCACTAGGGAGACCGAGAGCAAGACCCAGGACAACACGTAGACCATTTTGAGGACATTTGATAACTTGGTGGCTTAAGTTTTAACTTGGAGTTTGGCAAAGGATGGCAGCTAGACTTGGATACCCACACGCAGGTGCGTGAAGTAACCACTGCACTATGAGCTAGAAGGAGGAGATGGGGAAGGAGGTTGATACTGTGAAAGGAAGAATGGATTTAGCTTTGGCTGTGGGAAAGGGTGTGTGGGCTTAAACCTGTTTCTTCATTATCTCTTTACTCAGATTTTCATTATGTTCCCTGGCTTTGATGAATTATGTTTTTATCTACCTAAATTATCCATCAGTGGAGATCAACAACACCAAATGTGAGATGCTATTACAGGAAGCAGCTTTGATTATAAAAATAATCATGAGCTTCTCGAATTCACTGTGCACTTAAAGCCCAGAAAGTCCTTCTTTTTACCCCCTGTGTCATCCCCAGCAACAGAAGACAGTGTAGGAATTGTTCTGCATTAGTCAAAAGGGACCCTGCACCAGGGAAAGGACTTGGTGGCCGCCCTGGGGGATGCTCTGAAGTGCCTTCTCTCGCTAATTCACCACAGTGAGTGGTGAATGAGGAAGCATTGGCATGAGGAATCCCTCAGGGCCAGACAGGGAGCATGCCAGTGGGGCACAATTCACCCTGCCTACTAAGGCACTGCCAAGTAGTGGGACTGCAGCCACCAAGCTCACATCCTCCTTCAAGAATCCTTCCAGAGGCTTTCAGGTTCCATCATGCCTCTGTATCTTTCGGTCTTGCGGAAGTCCTGGACCATATTCCCCACATGGCTTCTAAGGGCTGGAGAAGATGGCTGTATCTGCTGGTGAATCCCCTGTGTGGGGTTGAAGATGAGAGTATGTGCAGCTGTTTCTATCATATTTGACTTTCACAGAACCACAGAATCACAGAATAAGCTAAGTTGAAGGGACCCACAAAGATCAAGTCCAGGTCCCATCCCTGCACAGCACCATTCCCAAGAATTACACCATGTGCCTGAAAGCATGTGTCCAAACACGTCACGCCATGTGTCCAAACACTTCTTGAACTCTGTCAGACTTTGTGCTGTGACCAAATGACTGTGTTGTCTTTCAGGTGTTTTTCAATACCTCCTAGAATAATCTCCATAACTTTATCAGGCACTAAAGCGAGACTGACAGGCCTGTAGTTTCTGGGGTCCTTGTCCTTGCTCTTGAAAACTGGGACAACATTCACCAGCTTCCAATCAGCTGGAACCTCTCCAGATTCCCAAGACTGCTCAAAAATCGTCAAGAGAGGTTTTGCAGTGACACCAGCCAACTCTTTAAGGATTCTTGGATGAATCCCATCAGATCCCATAGATTTGTAGGGATCCAGCTGGAGAAGCAAATCCTGCACAGTTTTAGGGTTGACTGGGAATTGATAATTCTTGCAATCAAGGTCCTCTAGCTCAGGGCACTGAGACCCCCTTGGTCCACCATCTGTGTTGAAGATAGTCGCAAAGAATGCATTAAACACCTCTGCCTTGTCCGTGTCCCTCCCTGTTTGTGAGGTGAACATCCTCATCCTATAGTGGGCCAATGTTGTTTTTGCACTGCTTATTACCATTAATATATTTGCAAAAATCTTTTTAGTGTCCCCCACAGTTCTGGCCAGATTCAATGATTTTGTGACACAAACCAACTTTTCTTGCTGTGAAACCCCATGTTCTGCCATGAAACCTTCAACACAAGTGTGCTTCCATTCAGTCCTTGGTGTGACCACACTTTCTTGAACCTGAGCCTAGTACTTGCAGGAAAATAGAGCCTGGAGTTGGCACAGACTGAGAATACCAGATCCTCCAGTGTTCCACAGCCAGCTCTGAAGTCCAGTGGGCACCAATTCAGTGGTCACAGTGACAGCTTTAAGCATGATAGCCCCCTGTTCTCATTCCTGTGCTACTATGAACCATCTGTGAGACTCTTGGAGAATTAGAAAGAACCTCAAAGGGTTTCAGGATCCTAACCTAACAAATTGAAACACTTCTGAAGGTCCGACGGCCAAGTCATATTTCCATGGCCAAGTGCAGGCAGTTGCATGCCTACTCTGAGCCAGTTGGACAGAAACTTGGGTAACCAAGCTTGGCATCAAGCCTGAGCTGCTATACCAAGATCCTCTATAGAGCATGAACTGGGCTTAGTATGGTGTGAATATGTCTGCAGCTTTGGGGTCATTGATTGTTCTATGACTTATTCACAACATCCACAAATTTCTCTGTGCTTTGGTGCAGTATTTCAAAGAGGACAATAATACAGCTTTGTGTGGCTGAGCTGTTGTGTGTAGGAGGACCTTGATAGTTGGAAGCTGCTCTGGTGACACCCCTGCTCAGCCTAGTTAGATAGGGCAGGAAAGGGAGATGAAGCATGATGCAGAGGGCTGAATTGCCTGAGAGCCCTGCACTGACACACTGCAAGGGAGGTTACAGGAATCCAGCCTTGATGCCAGTTCATGTTTTACGAGCTGATTTACAAGTGCCCGGGCGTGCTTGATTCTCATTAGCAGCAGAATTGAGACCCAAACCCACGGCTTTCACAGTGCTGGGTTGCTGAGCCAGTGTTTAGGTTTGGGCCCCATCTTGAAACTCCTCTTGTTTAACAAGAAGGGAGGCAGTTGGCTAAAATACAAGTACCTTGCGGGGGAAAAAAAATGAAGAGAAAAAAAAAAGAAGTGGAAAAGAGACATGAATGCCTAATGCAACAGAAAAAAAAACCCCAAACCTCCTTAATGTTGCTGTTATGTCAGCTTGGGTTATTGGCAGTGGAAGTGGTTATTGGCAGCGGAAGTTAGATCTGGCTCAAGGCTAATATAACTTGTGCACCTGACTTTTTAAAAGGAGCTGAGATCTGGTTTCTTTATGGATGGGCTTTTTTCGTTCATGGTATTGGTCCCTTCTCCAGATTTCCTTAGCTTCCCTTTCAGCCTGCTTTGGACTTGATTGTCCTTCTATCTTCCTGCCTGCCTGAAAAGTCTCCTGTTACATGCAGACAGCAATGGGATCCTTCACGCCAAAGCTCATTCTTCTGGCTTTGCAGTTTCTAGGGCCATATAGGCGAACAATGTATGATTCAACAAGCTGCTGTTCAGTGACAAAGTTTGGTATCTCCTTTCTCACAGTCCAAGGCCAATGAACATATGAAGCCTCAGGAGTGTGCAACAGAGGCTCTTCAACCAACAAGCTCACCATCTATCACTTCACTCCTAACTACTACTGCTTTTGGCTATCTTAACTCCCAAAAGGACTGTCAATTTAACCATAACTACCTAAGAACTGCCAAGTCTCATTTTATGAGCTGCTTTTGAGAGTTTAGCTATTTAAGGCTGATTTTAAACAATTTTTATTGGTACTTCGTGGCATGTGCCTGATTTACAGTGCTGTAAATAACCACAAATTAGGGACATTTCTTTCTTTACAGTAAAGGCACATTATCTTGAGCGTAAGAAAGATAGTTTGTTGGTAAAGAACTGGAGTGCAGGCCCTTTTCTGCCACAGGCTTCCTGTATGAGTCCAGGTAAGCCTTATGTTGAGTTTGGTCCGTGCAGAAAAGCTGAGTCTTCCCTGGGGATGCTCTAAACACCAGGGAATGTGGGATGAGGATCCCACCTTGAGATGTCCCTCACTGCCATGGTAGGAGACAGCAGCGCTGTTTCAAAAGTGACACACTCCATTTGATGCACTTAAGGAACTGTAGGTATCTGATGTAAAGTGTAATTTAAAATTTCATCTCAGTCACATGTCCCAGTGCAGGCATCACTTTCTGCAGCATTTCCACCTCTTCACTGACTGCAGCAGGAGACTGAGCTACTGAGACCAAATGCTCAAATCTGACACAGCTAAAGTTGGGGAAGACAAACCACACTCTCAAGAAACAAGCCATTGGGACCCACACCACGAAGGCTCCTGGTGGGCCTGGGTCACCACTACTGACCTCCCTTTGAAATATCAACTGAGGAGCACACTGAAGCACATGGATAACCTCATCTAGGAAGTGTGAAATGTGTCTTTAAGAAAGACTTCTTGCTGTCTGGGAATTCGTGGATGTACAAGTTCAGGTGTAAGATAAGATGTTTCATTTAGGACCGTTCCTGTGACTTGGGAATGTTCATCAGAGCAGTCTGATTTTCCTCATATTAACTGGTGCAGGCATGAGAATCTTCACTCTAAAGGGTTGAAAGCTCCGGTTTTGCACCTTTTAAAGAATTTTTCTCCCATGTCTGAGAACTAGAGAATGTGCTCATAAGGATCAGAAGAAATCCAGAAGTCAGGCAGCACAAAGCAACCCTGCCCTGTGTTGTCAAGGTGGGAAAGGACAGCAGACCCATAGACACCGTGCTGGGGTCTTCAGTGTCCTCACTGCGCTGCTCAAATGGGTTCCTTTTCAACAGTAGATTCCCTATTCATGTTTACTGCCTTCACACACTGAGAAAAAATTCTATTCATAGGGAAGCGTGAGAGTGTATAACTGAAGTACATGGCTAACTGCTTTGGACAGGACTTAAAATGTTAACCTTAACTTTGGGAATCTTGTGAAATGGCCACAAAATATGTGGCCGGATTTTAAAATGTTCCAAGTACTCAGTGGCAGCCAGTGTAGTCATGAAAAATGGTCAGCAGGATTTCAGCTAAATCTTTGTGAATTAAATGCCAGGTCAGCAAATTGGAAACACTTTGTGGAACAGGACAACTGTGTTTAATTTCTTTGGATTTCTTTTAAGAAAGCTTGGAGATTATCAAATCCCCAATTTATATATTTTTTAAATGAAAAAGTCTAGTTTTTCAGATTTACTTTTGTTGTCTTGAAATGTAAGATAATTATAGTAAAAAAGATTGAAATCAGCACCAAAATAGAAATAATTGAAACTTACAAAAATATTGAGGTTTCCAAATGATGTTTACTGACTTTTTAAAAGTGTTGTTTTGGCTATTTGTCTTCATTTGTTTATGTATTTACACCTTCTAACCCATTTTAAAACAACCAAAAAAAGAAAGTTTTACGGTCTCAAAAATATCTACAGGCTGGGAAAATACATTCTCCATAGTTGCACTGAAGAACTTTTAATGCCCATTATCTTGAAAACAAGAGCACTTTTGCATGATGACCTGTGGATATAAAAGTCAGTACTTCATTTGAGAGTACTAGTTTTTATGCTGAATCATTTCAGCCAGCTCAATGCTGCTTTTGCTGTAGGTCACCATTGTACCAATGTTCTGTTGCCTTCAAAAAAATAGCGTTTAAGAGAAACTGTGAGGCTTTTTCTGCTGTCTGGGATATTGAAAGGAATTTGTATTCAGATTGAAAATGAAGATAGCAAGCATAGTATTTGCTGGTACTTCTCAGCCTTGGAGAGCAGACACCCACTACAGTAATGGAAGAATCTATGTGGTGTTCATTCATGCATGTTGATTACAAATAATAGAGCAAGCAAGAGAAAGCAAGGGGATCAGACTGAAGAAGGCATCTCTATCACTTAAAAGGAGACTGCAACAGCAATAATAAATGTATTTCTCAGTCAGTGGTGTAATGGCAACCAGAAGACTCAGAGTGCTCCAAATTTTGCACCAAGCTTTTACTGGCAGTGAAACCACATGCGAAAAAAAGTGAGGAAAAAACCCAGCAAACAGCCAAGAGTGTCACACCATGCTTTAAGATGTAGAACAAAGAAAATCTTAGTAATTTCCAGTCTTTTAAACTCTTAACTACAGTCCTGAAGCTGACGTCTGCTAAGCAGGTTGTGTGTAGGTGGGCAGCAGAAAGGTCTTCTCAAGAGCAGCCTGCCCAGACTGGTGTAACCCCATCAGGCCATGCCCAGTGCCAAACTGGAAGAGACTCGGCTGGAAAGTCTGGTGCTTTTGTCACTTTAAAGTATGTGAAGTGTTATATAGTTACAAGCTATATTTATCCACCCTCTCTCACCTTTTTATTTAAAAGCCTTTCCTTTATGGTCTGAGTTCCTGGAAAACCACATCTCCTTTACTGCTGTCTCAAACAAGGCTACTTGCAACAAGTGTTTACTATGAAAACAACAACAGAGGCATTGCTGTATAACGCAGTCAGTATCAAACATCTTCTAAGAAGCACCAGTCACATTCCCTTTCAGGAACAAAAATACAAGGTTGCAATCTTTTTGAGATTTCCTAATGGGCAGCTGGGGTGGGAACTCTATACACAATTTATAAAATGAAATATTCCCTGTATCTGTTTCACAAGGACCTGTACCGGCATGAGAGCGAGATTTGGTGGTACCTGGATTTACAACTTGAAATTAAATACAGGCATGTGGAAAGATTATTATATAAACTAACACTGAGCTGCTTCTTGCTGCATTCCCTCAACAGCAACAAAATAGTAGCATGGAAACCAAAGGCCAAGTGTCATTTTTTTAGCTTGTTCTGTGAGAATGAAAAGAAAACCTGTTCCATGTAGAACCAGGAGGAATCATTACTTTTTCATCTGTGAAGTCTTAAATGTCACAGACCCTGGGCTGAACTCTGCTTTCAACAAAACCAATGGAGCTTTGATACTGGTTTCCACTCGAGCATGAAAGATCCCAGAGACTCCATTTTTCACCTTTTACTGAGAATCCTGGCAACATACTCTGATGTCTTGCTTTCAGTAGTTTGTTCTGATGGCTCCCGTTGCTCAGGTAGGAAGTAATCTTCAGAGAAACTGTAGCTCAGACACACTGAGCCCTGGGGTGCTGGTGATTCAGCACTGCTCTAGTCTGAGACACTGCTGCACCAACCCAGACAGAAGGGCAAAGTGTTCTAAGATGCAACCAAGTTATGTGTCTTTTACCCACCTCTCCAGGCCCTGTAAATCAACCAGGAAACCATCAAAACAAACACTTGAGGCTCACCTGTGCCTTGATCCTGGCCACACCTTCTTCACAATAGCGGGGCAGTAAGAGGCACAGCTGTTCTTGATCCCATAGGGCAGGATAGGCAGCCCCATTTCTGGCTATTTGCACTGTACAAGGGTGTCAACTGATCCACCAAAACATGTGCTGCCCAGCCATATAAGGGACAAATTGTGGAATTCCAGGCAGTTGGCTGACATCTCCGGGATCCTCAGGAACAGCCAGTCAAGCTGTGCACAAGGCAGGACAGTACTGAAAGTAACAGTCAGCGTGAACTTCTTATAAACATATCACATAAACCAATTTGATTTCCTTCTGTGACAGTAGAGCAAACTGCGTGTATGGAAGATACACAGTATATCACACAGCTACTGGGACTCCAGTTAGACTTCTGGCAACCTCTTACATGACATTCTTATAAATAAGCAGAGGAAATATCATGGAGCTGAAATTACCATTGAGAGTGTGTAAAAAAACTGGAAAACTCGGGGAAGTTATTAGGGACTCATTGTCAAAGTGAAAGTATCCATCAAGGACTTCCACTGGGGTTTGTCCTTGGCAGTTTGTGTTCAGTATTTTCATCAATAGCTTGTCTAAAGGAATAAAAGAAAGGTTCCCCAGCTGTACAATATGTGCTATTAGCTTTATACAACCAGTTCCTAGGGGGCATATAGCCCGGAAAAGGCGCCTGGCTGCTGCTGCTGGGGCGTGCTCCCCCTGCCTCCACTGTTCTTCATGGTGGTCTTGAGCAGAAAAAAAGTGAAACTCTTGCAATGCAGAATCCTGATACATTTTTTGTTGTCAGCTTGGTTCTCCTTGCAAGTGTATCAGAGGCCAGGGTTAGAATTCTAAATTACCTCGATATATTGGAGAAATGGCCTGAAAAATAACAGAATTCATCAACTATATTGCAAAGACCTGTGAACAAAAGTGATGAACTGCACAGAGCATGGTGAGGTAGCGTCCTGCTTACCTTAGAACCATGACAGGAGTTCTGTAGAAGATGAAGGCTGATCAAGATGATCCAAAATGATTCTGTTATTGTGAAAAAAGAAATGACACACTGAGCTGTATATGAAGGTGTTGGACTGTATAATGTGTAATTGAATGTCTTCTGCTCTGCTGAGCTCTGTTGGGGCTGCACTTAAGAGATAAGGACCAAATGGAGGCACCCAGTTAACATACTAGGAGTAAACATGTTCTGGAAGGGAAATCTGATTGATCTGGAGTTATTAAGTGAAGAAAAGATAATGAACTTCAGGTATATGTGGTCAGCAGAGACACAAAGGGAATAACATCTTCTTTGTACAGTAGTATGCTTGAGTAATAATGGGTTTTAATTGCAGCAAAGGAGATGGTAAGTGAGTTCCTGGGTAGGACATGCCAACAGAAGGGGGTCAGATAGGGAAGCACTGGAATACATATTCTGTGTGGGTAGCAGACTTTTCATCAATGAAGCTTTTTCAAAGAGCAAGTTAGAGATGTATAATCAGGAATTAAATAGATATCATTGATCCTACTTTGAGACAGGATGGCCTCTTGAGGTCACCTCTCCACCCTCATTTTCCATTTCAGCAGTCTGCCTTATAAACATGGCATGGTCTGTTGCTCAATAGATGGTTGAAAGAGTGAATAGCAGCTGGTTTATTCCTCTGTTTCTGTGAGGTGTGTTTACATTCCAGGCATAAGAGTGAAGGGGAAGGACAGCAAGTTCTGATCCCACCAGCCAGCCAGCAGAGGAGACCGGGCAGCCATCCATTGGTGGCTGTTTAACTTTCACCACCTTTCAGAGCCTAACATAAGGGACAAAGGTGGCTCCCAGATGGAAGACAACAGACTTGAAAAACATGAAAGTTTGACAGAGAGGGATGTGCATTTCACATGTTAGTTCAAATTGCCAGAAGAAGAAAGCAAGGAAATTTCCAACTAGGTGCAATGGAACAGCTCCTGAAGGATCTGTAAGTGCTTTTGGCCTCCATAGAAAATACTTGGGCAGAAACTCTCCAGAAGGTATGTTTGTTTTGAGCAGAACCTGGAGTTCCTGCACAGAGCTCTCTGAAGGCTGTGTTGCAGGATTAGCCCATATTCTCTCTACTCAGTGTCATGGGAGACTGAATGTTTTCACTGTTTTCTGGAGCCTGACACAGGCAGACAGACCACAAAGAAAAACACGGGAACAGATCCTATAAGCTTCTTCAAATAACACTTGCTCCAGAGCATCTGGTGAATGCTGAGAAATTCTAGTTTCACAAAAGATGCCAACAGGGGAAGAAATTGTTTCACAGTTTGCCTCAAGCTTCAAAAGGGGTTGCTGAACATGTTAACCGACACCCTTTTGGACAGGCTTGTTTGTGGTCACTGCTGCTAACGAACAGGAAAACAAATGCCTGTAGTCCAAGTAGGGTTTCACACTCTGCGCCACAAAGCCAAGGAAATTGCTGCTGGAGAATCCCCAGAGCAGCTCGGTGAGTGCACGCAGGCTGGCAGGATGCGTGAAAAAACATCAGGAATGTTCCTTATGTGACAAGGTGGATCATTCAGGAGGAGGACTGCTTGGAATGTAAAGATTTGGTATATTGACTTATTGCTGTGTGGGTGTTCGGTGGGAAGGCTGCTGTGTTATTCCTGAAGCATTCCGTAGCAAGGAACACTCCGGCGGTGCTACTTGGCACACTTGCAAGCCAGCTCTCTCACCCGTGCGGTGGAAGCACGCAGCACACGCTCACACTGAGCTGGATAGTTCGTGCATCACTAGAGGCAAAGAGTCAGGAGGCAGCTCTTCGTATAGAGTTCCAAGGGGTTTATCCTAAACCACAACGAAGGAGTCCATCGATGAAAAACAGCGACCTGGGTGTAGGGACTAACTTATAAAGGGATACAGAAGGGAGGCAGGGTAATACAACAACAACCAATGGGGAGAAGGAAGGGGCAGAGCGGGGGCTGGATTACAACCTTTTAAGGGATAAATGGGGCGTCTGGAAACTGGCCAGTCAGACAGACCGAACCTACGTAGAACCACGAAGCCTGATGGGCGAAGCTTTTCTCATCCTGAGTCTGGGGTTGATCTTAGACTTTGGAGCTGGTCCACCAGCGGGCGTCTCCTGTACCTGAGCTCTTTGGTCCCTCTGCCATCACAGCTGCTGGCTCAGCTGCTGCAACACTGACTCAAAGGGACACTCTGAATACGTTCCTAGGTATGAGCAGCTCACTTCAGAAAGAAACTAGGGGACAGGGAAATTGGGAAGTACGAGTAGGAGCCATGCAAAGTCAAGCTATATACGAAGATGGAGACTGAGCCAGAAGTAGAAAGGGGAAAAGTAAATCAGAATTTAAGGGTCTTGCATACATTCATTATGATAAGGGGTTTTTTTTGCAAGCACCAGCAATTCCATTAGCCAAAGAGATACACAGTCACTTTTGATTCAAAAGAGACAAGAAGTTTATTACCATTGTATCAAATCCAGTGAATACAGAAAAATTCAATCCCCTTTCTCTGCCAGCTACATGATTCACAAGGTGTTCACTAAAAAGACTGACAGTCCCTCTGTTTGTCTGTGCCGAATAAGCTATTCTGGATGCAAAGAACTCACATATATGGACAGAAATGTTCAGGAGGATGATGAAACCTGAAATGGATCCAAGTATAGCATAATAGAAACAGGCTTTGGCTCTCAAGGTAGGAAAGAAGAATATCAGAGATACTGCTAATGGGAACTGGTTATTAAACTAAACTACTGATTACTGGAGGATGGAAACCAGTCAAATGTCCTAAATCTGAAAGATCTGACCAACATAATAAATTACGTGTTAGCGACAGAACATGAATCCCTCTACCTTCAAATGGTGCCAGAGATTAAAGAGACCCTGACTGTCACTTGCCAATATTTCAGTGAGACTGCAAGTCTAGTTCTTTATTTAGACCAACATCTATTTTCTTATATTAAGATTCTGCTCCTTTAATGAGAGATGCAAAAATTGACTTGTGAAAACATACTTACTTAAGGAAATGGCAGAAACGTTTCATGAGATCCTTGCAGGAGCAATGCATAATACTGATACTGTTGTCTGTCTTTTGGCACCAACTTTTTATCAAATAGCTTTTGAGAGTCTGCCTGGAGAATAAAGTATTAACTCCGTAGTCTGAATAAAAGAGTGTGAAACATTAAGAATTAGAACATGTCTTTTCAGAAATTACAGTCTGATTGTATGTAAAGACAGTATTTTTCTCTATTTCTTAGAATTGCCAGGCCAGATATTTTTCAAATTACCAGCAAAAGCAACAGAGTAGTGGACTTTCCAGTTCCAAATAATCATTATTATTAATTATTTAATTATTTTATTTGAACCGAATTAAAATGCAAACTTCATTCCTCATTCCTTCAGGTTGAAATCAACTCTGCCCTTTAGAGAAAAGGGAAAATGTGAAGTCCTAAACCATCACAATACCTTTGTCTGCAACTTTTCTCCCTCCCTCTTTGCACTTCCCAATACATCCTTGTCACCTAGAACATGAAGTTTTTCAGGGATGAGTTGACTTTTACAAGGCCTGGCTCAGTAGGCCCAGGACTAAATTATAGCTTCTTTTTGACAATGTTTACTACTAAAGAAGAAGCAGCTACTGAATAAGAGAAAGAAGAATCTTGAATAAGAATAATCTTGTAGGGTTTAAGCACATTTTGATCTTGATTTACAAAGGCACTGGCTGTGCCACCCATTTCCATTGAGTGGAATCTGTATTTTGTCATGCTGGGAGGAGACAACACTTCTAAGGCAAAAAGCTATGAACTGATACTGGAACTGCTGGATAAGTAGATTTGCATTTTGAGTGCTGCTATTTGGGTAGACAAAAAGATGGTGCTTTTGAGATAACACTGGAGCTACAGAGAGGGCCTGAAAACATAAAACCCGGTTGTGAATGGAGCCATGAAACATGAATCCAAACCCACAGCCAGCATTAACAGTCCTGCTGAGAGAGGCTTTTTATTTACTTTTCCCTGCCATTGAGAGCAACAATCAATTTACTCCTTATATATAAATACATACACACACGACACCAAGTAATATCCTGCTGATCTGAAATGCTCCCCTGGCCTCACGCCCTCCCCACTGGCAATCCCCCTCCCAGCCAGTTCTCTTCCGCTCTGCAGCAGCACAGCCCTGGGGTATGTAACTGAGAAATGTCTGCTTCAGACAAGGGAGAAAGCTTCATGAATCACCAAACAACACTTCTCAGGTGGGAAAAACACATTCTTTGTTTCTCTATGTGGGATTAGAAAAATATGTGTAGAAGTAAAGCCCTGAAAACCCCAGGAGAGCAATTGGGCTTTTTTTCCCTTTTTTCCCTTTTTTTTTCCTTGTTTTGGTTTTTTTGGGGTTTTTTTTGTTTTGTTGAGCTTGTGAATTTTGGGGTGGTTTAATTAAAGTCGTAAAATTCTTTAACATTCAAATGCTTCATGTTTTTCCCTTGGACTTGCAGACTTTCTGTCCTCCTCCTCTTTTTCTTGTGTCACTTTTACTCTGCAATAAAACAATTGAATCACACACTGGTACATAAATATTGGCAGATTTTTAGGTTTGCTGCTTTTTTCACTCAGCCTATTGGGCAAACAGCCTAGAAAGGCTAAGTTATTTGCCAGAGTTTGAATTTCTGGCAAACAGCGCAGATCCAGTACAAATCTCAAATCATATTTTAGGAATGCTGTGCTTCTACCGCACCTTTCCAACTCTTCTCTCTGCTCTATTATGGGGAAATGCGTTCCAGAAATGTGAAAATCAATGTAGTGGGAAATGTACCAAAACCACCTTTCCACTTATACAATCTCAGTTGTCCAAGAAACACAATTAATTAGTGTTATTGAGCTGTTTAGCTCCCCAATAAAAGCTTTTTGAGTGATTATATGAAGAACCATTGGTACTGGAGACTTCATACTGAAGTAATTAATGGAAGTTGATTATATTCTGACAAGTTAAACACAGGTTTGTTTGATATTACACACACATGGAAAACACATGCTCTATTGAGCTCAGTACCTAGGAGTTTAGATTAATGGTGTTGATGAATTATGTGGAGATTATATACTTTGCAGACACATAATGGACCTGATTTTGAAAAGCAGGCTCTCATTTTGCTCCTGCAATTTTGAGGGTGTGAATAATTGCAGGTGATTTTCTAGCAGCTAGACATCTCGCTGCCTGGTGGAATTCCTTTGGGCAGAGGTCATGCCTGGTTTTGTGCAAGGCACTGGGAAGCACTGGGACAGCGCCTGCAGACAGTGAGGAACAAACTCACACTAGTGCTGCACGCTGGAACCACAGTAACCAGCAAGGACGACTCTTTTATGCACTGCTGTGGCAGCTCAGTTGGAGCTTTCAAGAAATATGTCCTCTGTCTAAGTTCAAGGGCATGTGGTGAACTTGAGGTTCAGCCCTAAGACAGGAAGGAGGAAGCTGTCACTGTGCTTTCTCCTGCTGCCAGAAGGATGTTGGCAACAGACCTGATGCTTAGCCCCAGGACCAGCTGCTGAAGCTGTCTCCATGGGACATCACTTAAGTTCAGCCTAATATCTCAGCCTACCATGTAGCATCTTTCTCTTTAGACTCTGTCTAAAGGCAGCTGAATGTCACTGGGATGAGGACAAAGGTAGTGATAAATGCTAATGTTTAAGGCCTGCAGGGGATAGTCCGGAAGGCCAGGTTCAAATGAATGGCTTGATTCAGGCAGGAAATTAACTTAGATTTTGGTTTAGTTGCACTAGTCTGCCACGTAGAGCAGCCTGCATGGAAGAGTCAGCCCAGATCTGATGCCTTCCCATATTGCTTACCCACAGGAACACTTCAGTTTTACAGGGCATTTACTGAGTGCTTGGATTACCAACCAAGCATGCTCCATCAGTATTTTCCTAGGAACCTGCCCAGAAGAAGCTAGGACTGCAAATATCCCAAACCCAAGCTATGAAGGGAGGCTGACTGCAAACTGCAGATCAATCTGGCTTTCACAGCACTCCTGGGAATGGCTTCTGGGTCCATGAGGCAGCTCAAAGATGGATGAGCATTTCCTTCTGAGAGCAGATCCTGATGAACCCTGCAGATGTGATTCAGTTCAAGACTTCAGATCTGTGAGTCAAGATGCAGCTTTCCATGTGAACCAGGCCGCTAAACTCCATTGATATGACAGAGATCTCAGCAAAATCGCCAGGCAAGGATGCAGAGAGATTCTGCCTCTCTACAGCACAATTCTCTTGCTGAACTGCCTACACCTCCCCTGTACCTCAGACGCCTGTGGACACCTACCATCAGAAACCCCCACTTAGGTGACAGTCACCAGGTGAAACCCTGCCCTTAGAGATGCACGACAGGTACAGCACAGCAGCAGCAGGCTGTTTCCAGCATCTCTGTGATCACAGCTGTAAAGTGGCTGCTCTGCCCAGACCTGTGCTGTCCCTTGGATAGGACATGTCCATCCTCCAGTGGCAGCAAATCACCAGTACCACCCAGCTCTATCCGACAAAGAAAAGAGCCCTCCGAGCACTGCAGAAGCAGAAGGGATATCAACACCGAGGGCAGGGCAAGAAGGAGCAGACACCCTTCCTCCTGGGACTAGCAAACCTTCCTCAAAATTTTGGTGTTCAGAGCTATAAAGTACTTTCATTTCAGCCATTTCAGGGCACCTTGACTGAGAAATGAGTTGGGATAGATCATTGTGCGTGGTTGTACACAGAGACTTTCTTTAGGTTATAGCTCATGGTATGTTGCTCGGAGAGAGAAGGGGAAAGACATGCAGACCCGCTTTAGCTTTGATCTTAAAAACGTGTAGGGATCAAACGCGAGGCACCAGCACATGCCTACAGAGGTGCAGTAAGTGGAAGGTTAAAGAGGGCAACACAGGAGGGTAAGTTTAGATTACATATTAAGAAGAAATGCTTCACTGTGAGGGAGCTGAGGCACTGAACAGGTTGCCCAGGGAAGATGTGGATGCCCCATTCCTGGAAGTGTTCAAGGTCAGGTTAGATGGGGCTCTGAGTAACCTGGTCTAGTGGAAGGTTCCCTCCCTGTGGCAGGGGTGTTGGAGCTAGATGAACTTAAGGGCCTTTCCAACCCAAACAATTCAATGATTCTGTGATACTCTGGACAGTGCAGCTGTGATGGAAAAAATGAACCACAAGAGAGGCATGGCCAAGGACAAGTTCCTCTGTCTTTGTCCCTCCACATAGAAGACCTAACATGGAAGCACTGGTGTGGATTCTTTATACAGTTCATTTGACTGTATAAATACCTAACCCTTTCCTAAGACTCTGCTGCTTTGATCGCTCACCTAGCTGCAACCCTCTGAGAAAAACAGATTCAGGACTTAATTCTGCAATTATTTACTGCCTCCAGGAAAGTGCAGTCATTGTTGGGAAAGGGCTTTTAAGTCTCCCCCATGCTGGCTGTCTGCTGGAGGCAGCGGATAATCACAGAAGCAAACCCCACTTCTTGCCGTGCCGGAGGACAGGAAGCAGTCCTTTCCGAGCAAGGGGAAAGACCTGGCTTCAGCCTCTGCTTCTTAATTAGCTGCTGCAGGTGGAGAGCTGTGCAAGTCCCTCACATTGCTTTTATAACTATCACATCTTTATGTGGCTGAACTGTTTTTTTCCACTGTAACTTGGACATTTTTGGAAAAGAAATATTTTGGGTCACATTATCAATTTTCCCCCTATGGAAAGCTTATGAAAATTAATCTATAAGTAAATTGATGTGAGGAAAAAAAGTTAGCAGAAATGTTTTCAAATGGACAACTTTCAAAGGACTTGAGCTCATTCCATTAGAATTACAAAGCCAGAGCTTTGATCCAGCCACCCTTTGGTTCTCTACCTCTCTTTCCCACCCATGCTACTTTGCATCACACTTGAACAGGTCTCCAGTGAGTACGTTTTACCCAATGATTGGATTTACCATTGGCAGAAGTACTCCAGAAGTACTGAAGGCTCCATTTGCTGCCCACAGCAGGCACAAGAAGCCTCTGAGCTGCCTTTTGGATGGTGATGTGCTAATCCATCCCACACAGGTGGAGGAGGGTACTCCTTCTCCAAGACCTACACGTCCGTGTGACTTTCTGTTAATGGTCCTGAGACAGTTCTCAGCTGGGGCAGCACTTTGTCTGCAGACATCACACTAACCACCCTAGACTAAGGCCACCATGACGATGTCTGACTGTACTAATCTTGTGCAGTTTTAATTAGTGCTAAAGCAAATTAGCAACACTGAGCTAAATGGCTGTAACCTACAAGAACACAACCATGCCTTTCTTTAACCGCTTTAATTACACAGTCAGATGAGCACTGAGATTGTCCTCAGAGGAGTCAAGGAGGCCTGTAAGAGCCACCATGACTTTGGGATAAATACAAGAGACAAAAGCCTTCAAGATGCTTTGTGTACCCAGAAAAAGCGAAGCGGCCTCCACACAGACACGTGCATTCCTGCAAAAATAATATAAAGAAATTACCTCTACTTACTGGTGTCTCATATCTCACTGGTTATTGGGTTTGTGTGTTTATGGAAAGAAGGCAGAGCAGATCAGAGAAGCCAAGGACTTCATCGGGATTATGGCTCCAAGAACAGAGGCAGGGTAGGGGAGTAGAGAAATTTTGACTAAGCTGATTAAAAGGCAATTGTAACCTGAAAAAAACCAGCTCCTAATTCCTCCTAATCCCTCCAGTGGCTCCTGAGGCCAGTGCACATTCCTTGTAGACAGGGGACCATAATAAAAGAAGCCTAACTCTATCGTCACCTCCGTCTCTGCTGTCAGTGTATCTGTAGATGTTACCTGTGTTTCCAGTGTGGTGCTGGAAAAGGACTGGGGCAAGCCTCAGCACATTTGAACTCATTCAACTCCCCCAGGAAAAAGGTCTCCCTTCACCTAGAGGCAGCATCATGAGGCAACATCAAAGGAGAAAGCATCAAATAAAGAAGGAAAAATCATCAGTAAGTCTCTTGATAATGGTGGAGAGATAACTTGTGGGTTACGAAGATGGAACTGCTTTTGAAGCAACATCTGCACATGCTGCACACAGTGTCTAGCCAGACCGGGAAGCCCCATAGTTGGAAGCAGAGACCTGTCTGCTGTGAATGAGGAGGATTTCCATGGAGCCAGGAGACTCAAAGGTGTCCTGACAACCCAAAACCTGCTAACAGACATGAGCAGCAGCAAGGAATGACAGATCTCAAAAAGTGTGTTGAGAAAGCAATGAAAGGGGCAGAGGTCAGAGCAGACCTCACTCAGCCACCTGGCTGCACAAGTGGGTTAGCCAAATGGCCTCAGTAAAACTATTTTCTACTTCATTTGTAACCCTCAGAGGCCAGTCAGGGAGAGGAGAGATTGTCCAGTTCAAATAATGCAAAACTTGATTTCTTTGAGAGAAAACTCCTTGACAGGCGTCTTGGCTCTGCTCAGTGTCTCACCAAAGCGAGTGGCCAGGAGGAGGAATAGGAGAGGTTTCCAGCAGGCAGCCTGTGCACGCCAGCCCTGTCCGTGCTACAGAGCAGCCCACGACAGACAACCAAGCGCTCCAAGTTTGCAGGAGCTGTTGAGATGTGGTGCACAGGCAGCCGTGAGGCAGAGAGAGCCAGATCAGAAAATTAGCAGCAAGGGGAAAGCTGAATACTCTGGCCTGGCTGAGGACCAGACAGGACCTGTTCTTGGCATAATCTGGTGCAAACAAGGACTCCCAGGATAAACGGGCAGTGGAACAACTTATACACATTTAGCTGGACTTCAGCTCGCAGGGCCAGATCAGTGAAAGGAAATCAAATACCCCAAGGGCTTGGGGAATTTGCCCCATCATTTGAGTTTTTCTCTGCAGCAGCCAATCATGAAAGGAAGCAGCTGCTAGCAAGATGGACATTAATTGCTATGAACTCCATAAGCACAGATATGTCAAATGGAAAAGGTGACTCTAGTCTGGTCTGTGGCATTTTGGAACAATTAAAAATAGTGATAGATTTGGTTTGTAAAACAAGAGAAGTTGGCAATAATGCAAAAACTAAAGAAAGCAGTTAAGTGCTGGTACAGTGAAAAAGTTTGCTATAAAATGTCAGCTTGTTATAATTGGAATCTGGGCCAGAACAAAACATCACAAGAGCCTAGTAAAAAGCCTCTTTCCCAGCCTGAGGATTGCAAGGACACCACATTATGCCGCTGAATCCCAGAGATACACAAATGAGGCCCCAGGTTTTTTAGATCCTCACAGTTGAAGAACAGGAGGAGGAGGCTGGTTACAAATCATCTGCGGGTATCTGTGAAATGCATGGAAAAACTGGACACTGCCTCAAGGATAACCATTAATAGAGCAGACATGCTAAAAACAGCAAGGGGTAGACTGTCCAAAAGTGAGCCAACTAATTGGTCTCAAATGGAGACAGTGACACAGAAACGTGCATTTGTCCAACAGTTGGGAAAGTTGGGTTTGAAAATTGGACATCTGGAATTTGAGCTTTATTTCTGGATAATCAAGATAGTGGATGAGCTAATAAACACTTTGGATTTCATTATGCCTGATAGCTGAGTAAGTGCCAGGAAACCATGTCTTACAAAACCTGCCTGTGAAAATTCTTTTAAAATATGGATCACAGGTGAGTAAAATGACACATAGACAACTGTTTTGCACAGAGCAGAGAATAGCACTATTATAAGTGACATGCCATGGGGGCTTTTCAGACAGAGAAATCACTTCCCAGAGGCTGAAACTGGTTTGGAGACTAGGATCTCAAAGGGATTTTAGCTGCTCAAGTGTTGGTATATGGGAAGCAGGAATCTGTTCCTCCTTGTGTGCTAGACATTTCTGATGATGAGCAAACAGAAGAGGAAAAAAGAGAACACGTGCCAGAAAGCACGATAAAGTAAACAGATGTAGCAAATATACAGACGAAAACTAGCAGGGAAAGAAGCGTGGAGAAAAATGCAGGGAGCTTGGTGTTCAGTGCTGAGGATGGCCTACAAACCTCTGCTGCTGAGGCTTCTGGAGTTGTCCTCCCTCTTTTGTGCCAAAGCAGCACAGGACCATAATATAGAAAGGTGGCCACAGAGCAGCCACTTCACTGCTTAACTGAAGCCAAGTACAGGAGATATTCTGGGCAGTTGGGAATTTCAGGAAGGTGAGACTGAGCTCTGACATCACCTTGGGTATCACTGGTTGTTCAGAGGAAGGAGGGCAGCTCCACATCCTGTTCAAGTCTGCAAGGACCACTGCAGCCTAGTTTTCCACTCTGGATCTGACAAACGGCTGTGGACCTCAGCAGAAAGATCTGTTAGACAGTGGCAGAATGAATCTCTCAGTGGCCACTGAATGTGGCTTCTTCCCCACTGCCATAGGGCAAGGGGTTATACCTTGAGCACAGCCCTGCAGAAACACAATCAAACTACTTTTAAGCATCTCAACATGGCACTGGCACATCCATCTTGTGGTGAGGTGCCCTGAGGGAGCTGCCTCCCCTGGCTCCTGGGTAGGGCGGTTCTGCTGCACAAATCAAAACCCATGGTCTCTACCTAGGGGGTGTGCAGATGTCTGAGACAAGCTCAAGCCTATCAGGCTGCAATAAAACTCCAAAGAAAGGGACTATTTTGTAATGAAAGAGCAGTTTGCTTTGGGCAGATGGGGAGTGAAGGACAAGTTTCTGCTGACAGAATGACAGTGGAGAGGTCCTGAAACAGCCACTGCTTCTGGATGTGCAGGATCAGGGAGGACTTTGGTTCCTAATGAGAACTTTACTTCTAAGCTTGCAGCTATTGCACAACATCAGCTAGTTTGGGTGAGCTTGTGGCAGAAAACAATTGCAATGGTCACCAGAACATAATTTAGTATTTGTGGAGTTACTAAGACTCTTGTGACCACTCACAGTTTGTTTTTTGGATTTTAAAATGCTTTTTATATAGGAAACAGATGTTAAGAGATACTGAACTTCTCATTTAGAGACAGTATTGCTACAGCAACATAAAGGGTTTGAAAGTGTCCTGATTGCAGCAAAAGTTTCAGGCCTCTGA
This sequence comes from Rhagologus leucostigma, assembly GCA_013397725.1. NCBI lineage: Eukaryota > Metazoa > Chordata > Aves > Passeriformes > Rhagologus > Rhagologus leucostigma. The sequence continues at coordinate 735,021 of VZTD01002137.1, forward strand.
GTTGATTTATTGTATTACTGAAGTACACCTTGGCTTAAAAGTTTTTTTGTATATTTTCAAGACTGATTGGATGGGAATAAAGTAACTATGGAATAACAATGAAAATACTCTGACAAGAGGGCATTGCATAGTTATGTAATAATTTGTTATTTAACTATAACTGCTTCCAATATGATTGTCATAGATGCAATTTTTCTGTTTGTCTAGAACATACTCTTTAGACTACCACCATTACAGACTCATGACACTGGTGAGAATGATTCAAAGGTGCTTTTAATGGATTAAATGTAGCTTCTGTCTTCCAACAGGTTTCTGTGGAACTCAACCTCAACAGCCTCCATATGAACCATGGAAATTCTACACAGGCATCTATGGAAAGACAAGTCTCTCTTGGTCTTATTTTGTGGAACTTGGGTGTTAGTAGGGACAGCATGTAGCAGAACAAGAAAAGAGATATCTTGACCCAAAAAGCTAGGTGAAAAGCTCAAAAAAAGAATTTTTTTGGCCAAGTGTCCTGCAAAAGGGGGAAGGAACTATGAGCAGAATGCTGACCATTTGCTGTTTAATTCCTCCTGTATTGAGGAGAAAAAACTTTGAGTGATCACTATGAATAAAGAGGCTAGTGTAAACCCCATATTATTTAGTGAGCAACTTCTCTTCCTAACAGATCCTACCTGCAGGACAGTGAGTTGCAACCACTCAGGTTAAAAGGGAATCGTCCTATTTTTTTCTTAAACATTTTTACAGTATCAATAAAGTTCATATATGAACTTTGCATGAAGTATTCAGCAGACTTATTTATAACATTGTCTTTAAAAACCCTCTTCAGGTACATAACTCAATGTCAAACTCCCTCAAACCAATCAATCTCTGTTATAAAATGAACTGGTTGCTGATAGAACTACCACTCACTTTTTTTTTCCCTCAAAAAGAACAGCCAAGCCCTGTTTTCTGTAGCACTAACTGAGGCAAGGCAGAAACCTGTCCTTTTCCAAAATTAGGTGATGTGCATCTGTGTGCTGACAGTAACTGTGTTATCTAGAAATTCTTGCAAGCCACTGAAATTCTTTCAATAAGCTCCTTTATTTCCAGCTTCATCTCCCTTTCCCTGTAACAAACACCAAGTGTCAGAGTTGCTTTAAAAAAATCAAATACAAACTTACATATTACCTTTGTGCCTCTGAGAATGATGGTTGTGTGCTATAAGATGTGGCAAGTTCATGCAAAAACAAAAGGACACTCTCTCCATGGCATAGCCATTATTCTCTACTGAGCAACTGTATTACCTGCCCTCTACAGATTCTTCATGGTTAACAGAGATGCTACTTCTGGCCAGAGCAGTTTCAATACAGAGTTGTAGTTTTCAGGGATGTGTAATCATTTACACCTGTGCAAAGTAGATGTAAACTCACTTTGCACTCACTTTACACAGGTGCAAATGACTGCACAAGGTGAGAGGCAGTGGAGAATCGAGCTTATAATGACTGCAGAGTTCTTAAGGAGGGTATGATGGAGACCAACAGAGGCACGTGGGATACAGTGATCAGTAGGCAAGCAAATGTCAGCAGCAGTTTTGGGATTCTATTTTCCCTCGTTGTGCCAGCAGTGTCTATTATTTGCAGTGGAATTCATCCGTGTGTGCCCAACAGATAATAAATCAGCTGCCGCGTGAATGCAACAGGCCTGCCTGCTCCAGCTCCCTCTGGCACTGCTGTTGGGCTCCAGCTGCAGCAGGAAACCTGTGCTGCCACCCAGGCTGGAAGATGCGTGGTTGTGAAATCGGTTTATGTGGAGAATCAAGCTAAGCCTAGGGGCTTTGGCTTGGTTTAGGGCGTGTTTCTCGTTGTGAGTTAAACAGCTTATCCAAAAACCTGGCTGGAGCACTGCTGAAATAGTACAGGTGCTCCTAGCCCTTTTTGGTATATTGCCTCCTAAAGCTGCCCAAGAGCTAAGGAGTGCAAGAGCTTTCAAAGGAAACTTTACTTTTTATGAGCTGTTGGATAGGACAGAGTAGACAGATCTAAAATTAATCTGCTACCCTTTATCAGAACTCTGACCATAAGGATAAAGACAGTAATTGCCTCAATGGGCTATCTGGGGGATGTTGGAGAGAAATTTTTTCATGCTGGATTTTTTAGCTTGAAGATTAGGGTTTGTATAACAACTTTGCCTGGTAGTCTGAAAAAGACCTTCTGAAATGTGTTCCTCTTAGCCTTACACCTGCCAGCTTTCTTCACTCTTCTTTCCCTAGCCTACTAAAAGTGATGGTAAATGCATCCAGAGAAATATGGTTGCTATAAAGTACCGAAGTTTCTGTGTAGCGTGACATAAAATTACTGAATGTGAAATAAAGTATGTGTGTCATTTTTCCAAGGGACTTTTAAAATGTGCCTCTGGATAGATGTGAAAATATAAAATACTGCTCACAAAAAATTAAAGCAGAAAGCATACACTTGTGAAGGAAAACTACTTCATTTGTTACAGCTATCTTTTCAAGGCAAAGTAGTCACACCCTGTGTGTGACAGGCTGGAAATCTACGTGTCCCCACTGATTTTGCTGTGTTTGCAGTACCTGGTGTGAGAGAGGGCTGGCCATCAGTGCAGGAGTGTTTCCTCACGGCTACAAAGTTCTGCAGAGCCTGCACTGAAGTCAAGCCCAACATTCATTCACATCCCATGACAATCAGGCTAAGTGATTCACAAGCAAGATGATGACAGCTAGGACAAGGGATCAGTTTTAGTTTTAAGACAAACAATTTTGAGCACATGATTGTGGCGAATAATCCAAACAGTTTCTTATTTAATGAAAGCACTTACCAATGACAGCATCAAAGATGTGGTGGCAAGAGAGAGTGGGTGAAGGGAGGGTACTGACCCACTGCAGGCCCCTATGGGCTGGGAAAACCAGACTCTAGAAAGAGAAAACTGTCTCAATACTTACGTTAACAATAGAGTGAAAGAAGTCTTTATTTTCAGGAACAGGATTGAGCAAAGGACTTTTACCCTCTATTCATGTTTTCCTAGTAAGTGATGAAATATTTATCTACCCCAAATCAGGTACCCCCAGTGGCTTCTTCTGTAATGGGCTTTTAGGGGTCTTTTCAGCATGAGCTACAATTAACAGAAAGAAAATGTTCTCTTTAGGTAGAGCAGGAGCATAAGGGCTGTTCTGGGACCTCCTTGCCTCAAGTGACAGCAGTGCCAGGCAGTGCTGCCCGAGCTGGCTTTCCAATGGGGTAGCACATGGAGCCAAGAGCCAGCCCCCACACTGCCCTGGTACTGGGCTCCTGGACCCTGCTCACAGCATGCCTGCACATCACCTCACCCGCGGGGGTTGCAGCAGTGGGAGGATGGAGGGGAGCAGGCTCAGCTTCTCATGGCTGTTCCACTGTGCTATAGGATGTGGCTGGAAACTGTGGTGCAGTGCAAGGCCACCACTCGAGGGTAAAGCAGCTGCTCAGAGGGGAGCTGCAAGGGCCTGAAGTTCCTTCAGCCACTCTACTTCATTTTCTTCACCTGCAATCCCAGATGCAGCACACTCAATGTTGCCTCAAGCATGTGGTTCTTCACAGTATGGAAACAACTGTGAAATTTCTGTACCTGGCTGGGTTGAAATCCCCAGAGGCAGCTGAGATAGGATGTGGGCTACTTCACCATACTTGGCACTTTTCATAGGATCCCTCCACTACCTTCTCAGTGGCAGCTGGCATCTGGTGCCTGCTGTAGTGCCCTACTAGTCATGGTCCTCGGTGTGCACAGTCTTCAGCTTTTGTGAAGGACAGTGAAATCCTTGTGGATTTATCCGTTTGTCTCCTAGGTCTACTCAAATGCCCTAAATTATAAAGGCAGACTGACAGCAGCCTGGTATCAGCGGTATCTTCTATGCTGCTGCTGTGAAACCATTTTCTTCTTCTATCCAGTCACCGTGAAATCTACTGATATTTGCTGAAGGTGTATTTAAGGTACTAAAATATACTTCCTTTTTAAGTGTTTGGGTATTTTTTCACCAAAACTTACCTAAAGCTGTGGTGGATTCTTTATTACTTCATTATTTTAAAATCTAAAGCCAAAGAAGATTTAAATAGCTAAGTCTAAAACAGGTTATCTTGAAAATGGTCCCTTATTAAGAGACCCTCATAGTGACTAAGTCTCCTCTTCAGCCCCCATTTGTTTTTTTGGTACCCCAAGGAACCAACTTAGGTCAGTCCTAACTTATACCTAAAACCATATGGAACCCCAGGCTTGACTTTTTTCTTTTTCTAAGTCCCCAGAGGATTCCATTTGCTCTCATATATGCATACCAGATAATGCTTCAGCACAAAATCATGGGAAGTTCTTTCCTTAAAACATATCCAGCAATATGACTCCTAATACTTCCACCTAGTCCAGTGGTTAGAGCATTTTGCTGGAAACTGGAGGACCAGGTTTCAATGCTGTTGCATTCTCTCCCGTGAGTATGCAGGACCACCAAGCGTGCTGTGTGGTCACCCTGCTGGGAGGGTCACTCATTTCCTTCTGCTGAAATGGAGCATTTCTTGTGAGAGGAAGGTACAGAGGCAGTCTGTGAAGGAGAGATGCAGACAGGTAGAAGGGAATGGGAGCACGAGACAGTGAGCAGCTCTGGGAGAAGAAGGGTCAGGTCGTGTCCCTGGAAGCTCTTTGTAAGGGAAGAGTAGGAAGCCCACGTGCCCTTCTCCCAGCAAAGTGTCCCAACCAGTGCTGGTAGCCTGCACCTTCCCTATGGGACAGCAAATGCCTCAAAGACTATGTGCCAGATGCAGAGCTCCACGGAGTTTCTCATGCCTGGACTGTCTGACAGCCTCTTCAGAGCTCCCCACACCAATGGGAAGCTGCTTACCACAACTGCCTTATGCAGTTATTTACTTTATCACTCATCACTTGTGTACATTCCTCATGTTTTAACTATGGAAGCAAAACAAATTGATCAGGTCAACCTTTCTTTCCTCCTTCCTGTTATCCAGTTTGCTTCTAGAGGTTTTCTCCGCACTCTTGAAGGCTGCTATAGCATGCTAACAGATTGGTCTTCAAATGTTTCCATTTACATCTTCTTTTTCCCCAGTTACACACTTAGCAATCTATAGGGGAAGCATCCAGCATGCTCACAAAGCACAGTAGAGTGGAGAGTTTTGCTTCTGTGACCAGCTCGTGTGTAGGAACAGATCTACTTAGTCTGGAATCATCAACGCTGACTGCACCCAGCATACACAAGTGACCACATATCTTTGCTGTCTATGCCTGCAAAAATCTGGGGGTGTCTAAGACTTGGTATTGCTCTCTTGTGCCTCCTGTCTCCCTTTGCTCTGCTTTGGAGGGTCACTCAGCACAAACTAATGGACTTTCCTTTCTTGGTGGGTTCCTTGTTTCTATCGGCCAGTGCCACATTTTGAGATTACAATTTCTGAAAAGCTTTCATGAGCCTGAAACTGAGCAGATCAAATGGAGACCAGTGAACTCTAGTGTGTCTATCAGCTCAAAGACCACCTCTTTTTCACCAGTCTCTTATCTGTCCTAAAATATATTTTTACAAATGAGTGCCTACAAGCATGTGTGGGTGCAAAGGCAACAATGCAGTCTGAGAAAAAACAGCTCCTCTGGTCCCCAGCTTGGCTGTCCCATCATTTGGTTGCACTTCGACTGCCTGGTTCTGGTCCTGTTTGGCTTAGGCAGGTCTGAAAATGCTGTCCTTTATCTTTTTTTACCAAATCCACTGCTAAAGTCCAGCAATCACTGACATCCAGTGGCAGCCGAGGATAATTACAAATGTTTATTTTCTGAGAGGCTTGTTTGCTACCTGGGGAAGACCCAGTAACACTAAAGGTTTATTTTTGAACTCTACAAAAAGAGGATAAGTCAATTGAAGTAAAATACTGCTTTCATTAGGCAGGAGAGGTCAGGTACCTGAGAACCAGCATTGAAAATCATCTCTATGTTTCCTGCATGAAGGGGCTCCAAGTCTCACTGTGCTGCTGTGCAGTTTGGGAGTAACCCCAGATGGCAAATTGAGTTCTGCCTTTTGGAAACTGCAGTGAGACAAGACCTGAAGTTTCCTCCCTCAAGCCGTTTTGAGTGGAATAAAATTAAGCCTTGAGCAACAGTGACCCCACTATGTTGGTCTAATAAAAACACTGTGCTGCAGGGTGAGCCCTTCAGCCTCTCCTCAGTAAGGCTCAAGTATCAATTAAATCCTCTGGTGGTTGATCCTGCCTGAAGAAAACAATATCAAAATTACAGTTTTTGCTTAATTCCATTCAGCACAGATAATTAACAATTTCTTCATGCTTGAAGGGGGGTGAGAGGCCATTATGTACATTTTTTGTTACACTGCAAATACTACTTTTTCCTAAATGCTTGTTTACTCAGCTTTCTTTTTGCATAAAACTGTATGGGCTATGAGGCAACTGCTGAGAGAGTTACCTTGTTCTTTGGTTTGGGTTTTTTTCTATGCAGTCACTCTCTACAGTGTCTGACGGCATTTAGGGAATGCTTAGAAGCCATTGTAAGGAAAAAAGGTCAGATCCCCATAGAAAGCATGGAGGTAAGTCTTTGAATGGCACAGCCAGGCCTAATTACTACAGGAAAAGTAGATTCATCAGTCAAAGCATAATTATGAGACTAACTTGTGTGCAGGACCTCTCTGATGCTTTTTTCTCTTTTTTTTTTGTTGGTGGTGGTGGGGAGTAGGGTAGTAAAACTAAAAGAATAACGTCATCTTACTTTTATTTTTATTCCTATAATTCTTTCAAGTGTATTAGAGCAGAAGGTAAATTCTGACAGGCATAAAATACTTCCAGTGCAGCAAACTTTAATGCTTGCTGACATCACCATAATTTAAACTTCGGGCCTTTGTAAACAGTTTGCACAGAATGCCTTGTAAGCAATCTGAGCTCATTGCGAGGGCTCCGGCACTGTCTGAATGCACGACTTCATCTGTCTCTTCCCCTTCAGCCTCCAGTCCTTTCTTTACTGTTTCCACTCCTTCTAATACTTCTTGCAGAGAGAATATCCTTACAACATTTTTGGCAGTCACCACAGACCCCTTCTCACTGACGTATTACAGTAGTATCTCTTGGAGCTTTGGCCATAAACAAGACTCCATCACAGGGCACTTTAGCCGTATAACAGATGGTCTCTGAGGCCAGGGGTTCAGAGGTGGAGGATGCACAACAAAAAGGGGACCCATAGCTCATGCTAAGATGTGGCTGGGATTTGAGGCCACTTTCACTTGTGTATCCTGCTCTAGGTGAGAAGCTGCCCTGAGGAGCAGCAGAGAAAGCTGGGAGGGGAGAAGCAGCAGCACATCTTAAAGTGACAGGTTTAAATGTAATGAAAAAAAGGAATTTCACTTCCTTCCCTTGAGTTTGATAGATTTTGTTTTGTGTCCTCTGCCCATGTGGGTAGGGTAAGTTTTCTGGTTTGCACTGTATGGAGGGCCAAACTAAAGAGCCATGGCTGAAAAAGTGGGAGAAAGGAGTGACAACACCTTCCTTATAACACATGAGACCATCCTCCCTGGATCATCTTGGCTGACAGTGCTGGGATGTGAGCAAGGGCTCTTCTCTCCCTCTGTCCCACCAACAGTGAGAGCCATTACATGCTCATTGGAGAGCACTAAGAGAAAACTGCAATGACCAGAGACGTGCTCAAGAAGCTGAAGGAGCCGAGTTTGCTTGGAGGCTGATATAAGTCTCCACACAGCGTCACTAATGAAGGATTGCTCTGCCCGTGTTTGGGGAGAAAGCCAGAATGTCTTTTCTGATACTGAAATAAAGCAGTCCCCTTTCAGACCAGTCAGCAAAGTAATTGTTCGTTCCTCAGGTTGAGCCGCACATATGTGATCCCTTTGTTAAGTAGCTTTCTAAATTTTTATTCCTTGGCTCTTCCAGTTGCAGCCTGTGTGATTGCCAGCCCTGAGCACCGGCCAGGAAACCCCAGCCCCAGCCCAGAAGGGGCGAAGGCAGCACGGCTCTTACAGCACAGACACAGCTATAAATGAGCCGCTGGTTACAGCCACTGGGGAAGTAGGGGGAAAAAAGTCCGTGCTTCCCAAATACAGCTTCTAAAATTCAATACAGGTCCTCTGGTTATAGAGCATGCAGAGACCTTAATTCTAAGAGAAGAGCAGTGTGTGGAAAGGGAAGGGAAGCCTTGGTGGCTACTGCTGGCAAAGGCAAAGGTGAGATGGACGAGCAGAAAAGCACTTTTTCTTACAAAACAACTATCAGCCTCAATGTCATCACACTTTAGGTAAACATGCAGAAAGCCCAGAAGAACAGGGTAACTAGTTCAGATAGAAGGGAATTAAACCCGTGGCAAGCTAAAACCAAAGCCAGATCTGTTCGTTGTATTGAAATAACTTTGCTACTGCCTTGAACATCACCCTTCAGAGAGGAGGGGAGCGTGGTGTGGAGACTGGATAAGAGATGTCTTACAGATACCTGTCCCTCTTCTGCATGGTCAGATCTGCAAAGTGGCTGTCTGTTTCTAGGATCTGGAAGTGTTGTTTAGGTAACCAAAACTCTGGTTCACATCTAACTTACAGCTTGCAAAGTCACCATATATCTGTGTAGTTTTGATATAAAACTTCACCATGACAGCAAAATAATATTTTATACTGGTTTGTACAGGCATAAGAGCTTAGGCTGAGAAGAAATGAAGGGTGAGAAGCCCTTCTCCCATATCATTATCTGTTGAGAGCTCTGGACTGGAGGAAGGCAAACAGCATTGCTCAATTCATTTCCATTAGAAATTGAATGGGCTTCCACATTCCTGGACAGCACATGACAGGAGGTATTGGCTCATAAGGAGCTATTTTGCAATTTAACCATGACCGGCTGAAGGACTTGGAAATAAGAAGTGGTTTTCCGCATGGACGCTATTGAAATGTGAGCCTGAACGCTTGTCTAGCCAAAGGCTGGGATTCACACCTTTCTTTCTGTACCTTTATTTCTTGGTCCTGCCAAGGGTGGGTATTATCTGTCTGATAGCTTTAAGACTAGAGAAGGCCTTGGCTGAGCTGAGGGAATCTGTCTGAAAGCAAATCATATCAGGGTTAAGAAACAGGCAACTCTTGTTGCTGGTGCTGTTTTCTTCAAGAGGTGTCTCACTGTTGTGTGACAAGCATCCCAGGCCAGTGGCTTAGGTACCAGGCTGCTAGACATCACATTAAGGAGTGGCAGAAGGGGCCAAAACCAACTTTTCTGCATGACGCTTCTTCCTAACACAATGTGTGACTGGTTCCTGTCTTCTGTGACCACAAAAACTCCTGCTCAGGTTCCCAGCATTTAGGGAGATCTAAAAATGTCTTTCTCAGGAGGAAAAGATGGTTATTTCACATTTTATGTGGAAACAGAAAAAATTAGCCTGCAAGATCTCTGATCCAGAACACCAGTTTTGAGGCTGTTTACCTACTTTGAGAAAGAGATGTATTGAAGTCCCTGTTCTTTGTCAAATGAAGGATTTTGAAGTCTTTGCCTCCTTCTACTGAGCAAGAGAATAGCTGTTTGCTGGCTAGTGCCTCTTGTGAACAGCTCCACAGACACTCAGCTTGCAGCGTAGCAGTTTGGTTTTAAATCTTTACTCTGGCTAATCTTTAGACAAAGCAGAATAGCTTTAATTGCAGATGATGAGCATGAGAGAGACAGTGAACCCCAGCATTTCTGGCAGCCAAGAACTTGTTTGGAATTTGCCACACAGATGAGCAATTTGAGTTTTCCTCCTCCATATGTTTAACAACTATTATGGCCTGCTGGGCTTTTCTGAAATACAGCTGCCTGCCTCTGACCAGAAATCTTGTCATGGCTCTGAGAAAATACCCCATGCAGTCAGTGTTTTCCTCTTGCTTTGTCCCAGGGCTGCTGCTCTGGGTGAGCACTGTTAGCACGTCAGGACTCGGTAGCGGAGAACATTCCATTCTTGCTGTCCTTGTCAGGACCACAAAACCGGAATGATAATTTAAAAAATTGCTTTGGCTCAGACTTGGAGTTTCAATAATCCTTGAATTTTCAGCAAACCAAGAACCCTGCACTGAGTGAATGGGTCATCTTGTATCCCAATATGTTTTTTTAAAATAGCATCATTGAGCCATAGCAATAGCAATGGAAACACAGATCCATGCACCTTTCAGCTTATGGGATGGCATCTCTCCTGCACCAGCCTCCAGAGCTGAAGCCAGGAGGTTTGTATGGGGAGGGGAGGTGGGATTTTACATCGTTATGCCTGATGAAGTACATGGTTCCCAGCCAAAGCAGGTCTGTGTGCAGCACACCCTAGCCATGCACCATAGGACCCATGGGGGTAGAGCACTTCCAGAATCCCCTCTCCTTGAATTTGACCCATGTCATTACGTATCCGTTGGAGGAGGAAGAAGTTGGGTTTGCCATTCCCACACTCTTTGGTTGTCTGAGGCATCAGTTTGGTGGGACAAAGCAGCACACCAGCTGACAAACCTCAGATGTTCTCAGTTCCCTCTGGATGAAATTTACCATGGAAAGGTTAAAAATTATCCCGCCACTTCATATTGCTAATTCTTTTGGGTTAACAAAAATTGCTGTGCGGCTATTTCTCTCTGGATTTTTTCGTCTTTTGGGGAAATAAATGAGATGTGGAGTGGGAAATCCCTCAGCCTGCTACTTATGAGTCTACACGCAAGGCTGGGGTAAAATGTGAAGGACAAGCAGTGGGAAAGACCATCTCCAGTGACACACATTAAGGGAAGAGTGGATACATGTGACAGAAGGCATGTTTTCTGTTTTGTTATTTTCTTTCTGAGCCTACTCAATGCAACTATACTCAGAGGTTTTTACTAAGCCATGCTTAAGGGGAGGGAAATAAAGCGAAAGGATCCTCCATCTCCTTGGGATTGGGAGGCAGCTTGGGTTTTCTGTGGGGTGACTGGGGCAACATTCAAAAGGTCTTGTGGACTTTGCATGCTCAACTTCTTCAGCATATTAACTTGCATCCACTGGCTAGTCTTTATGAAGCATTTAATTCTGTAGTTTTAGAGCTGTTGAAAAAGCAAAAGGAAGATTTATAACAACATTTGCTAACTCTAGGCCAACTGGTTTGGCACAGGAAAGAACTATGTTTTTTAGAACAGCTTTTCAACATTCCACTGTTAGCTAAAATGTATGAAAATTACAGTTTTTAAATGACCAGATGTTTTTGCCGAGAAAGAAATAGATTGCCTGAAAGGGGAAGATGAGGCCTGAACTCGGGCTTCTATGCTACTACTGTCAACTTTTCAGCTAATGGATGACCTACTACCATCTAAAACTACTAAATTTGTGTGATTAATGCTGCTAAATTGCAGCCACAGTATATTTATAATTTTCTCTGTCAGCTTGATACCATTTGTGCAGCATCACTATAAAAGGTGAAGGAGAGAAAAGGCAATTAATCTGGTGTCCTTGTACAGAACAATATGGCATAGCTCTCCTCAAAGCAGAAGCTTTCAAGTGAATTAAACTAATGGTTTCATCTGTTTCATTTCCAGCTCTATTTTTTTTTAAAACAAGAGCAGCACATCCTTTCCATGTTGTCTGCTTCTCCAGACAGAAACTGAGACTAGAAATGTTCTTGCTTTTGGCTTCAAATTGCTCAGTATAGCATGATCATCCAGCACTTTATTCATGTGACTTATCAAGAGCATGGGGATCTTATTTTGGCCACCCATAATAGTCTAATTGGACTGGCCTGTGTTAAAAATCTGTGCTGGATTAATGGGATTCTTCAAATGCTTTTCTTATTGCTCTGTTGAGCTGTTACCAGTCAAACAGGATTAAGAACAAAGAGAAGATGTGATGGTCTTGGGTTGCAATCCTCCTCCTTACTTTATAGCCATTGTTTAAGGTGTCGAAAAGAAATCCCATAACAGAAAAGGAGTTTTTGCCTCTTCTGCTTCAAAGCAGACACTTGTTAAGGGGGGAATTAAATGAAGCTGAAGATGGTGGAGGAATTATTGAAACTACAGTTATGGCTGTGCAATGTTGCTCTCCAGTGGAAAGGAGCCAGTTCCTTTGCAAGGCCCAGCTGGCTGCCTCCATGCCCAAATACCAGGAGTTCTTGTGTTGCCACCACTGCACTACTGGTGGGAGCAGGAGCACCCTGAACTCCCTTACCAACCCCACAAGGTGCAGCTCAGCCCTCAGCAGGAGAAGCCAGGGGCAGTCAGCACCATGGGGATCAAGCCCAGAAAGTCTGCTTCTGCTCCTAAAAAGGCATCATCATCTGGCTCTGCTTCTCTTCGAAGAGAGTTGACAAAAAAGCTACTTAAAAATCTGTTTAAAATTACATATTCTCTGCTAGAGGGTTTGCTAAGCTCATTATAGAAGTGGAATGAAATTCCACAGCACGTTTAGCATTTTTCTTGTTCTTATTTTCTGAGCTTTTCCAGCCTAATAGAGAATGACTGATCCTACTGGTGATCTGAGAGAGACACAGTGGAGGAATCGCAGCAGGCTGAGCACCATAGCAATACTGTGACTACCAGTTTGGCTACTTCATTGTGAAGGCTGATCCAAGGAAGGATTAAGAGGATTTTGTTTTCCATTTTTTAAGTTGAGTGGGCTGGGATGAAAGCCTTTTACTGAATTTCTGAACAAGTCAGGATATTTAGAAAAGCAGTAACAATGGACTGCACCAGACTTGGACTTTGAGCAATATGAAATCATTTTCCATAGGAGACTGACTATGAAACCACCCAGCTTCCCTGTCTTTGATCCTTTAGTGGTCACTGATGACCTCTCATCTTTCTCTGTTCCTTAAAGCTTTCTGCAAGGAGCCACTCTGCCGCTGTCTGGCAAGTAATGGGAAAAACGCAGGCCTGGAACGTCTGATTGCCAGGATGTATTAAAGTCTGAGGGATGTGTGGTGGTTCAGATCAAATACAAATCAACCATAAGCCATGGCTTAAATTTAGGTTGACCTTCACCTTCTGACAGGTTTGAAAATGATTGATTGTTTTTCATTTATTCCTCCACACCCCACCATCCCCCAAACCTCTGATTCCTAATTAAGGACAGAAGCAAAGGGAACAACTAATTGTTATCACCAGTTTGGATTTCCAGACTAAGAAACGTCAGTTCAGGGAAATGTTGTCCAAATGTTTTGCTAAACTGACCCACAGCCAGGAATTTTCAACACTGAACTCATTGCTAATCTGTATGCATCAAATCATGCACATTTTTCTCTTTTAGCACCTATGACTTGTGCCTGAGGACCATTCAGGTCTTGACCAAAGCTTCTGCCATAAAGACAGGATTTCTCTTTTCCACTAGCAAAGAGAGTGCAGGTGAGGAGGGAGTAAACCTCATGTTTAACGACCGATGCCTTGCTGCGGATTGCTGACTTTTAGTCCCTGCCACCACAGCCATCTTCAGACCTTGTTGACACTTTTGCAAAACCAAGGCCTCAAATATATTAGCTTTTGTGACCCTTTGAAGGCTACTGCTATTTAGATAACTTCACCCATATATCTGCTGCTTGATACGTACTTGTTCTGTGCAATTAAGGGCTTTGCAGTTACCTCACTTAAATTTGGCATAGTTTTACAAAAACTATTATCAAGGCTGTACTGATGGCTAAGCAAGTGCTCAATTCAGCAGATTGCAAAGGAAAAAGGAGCCCCTTGATTTGGAGCAAGCGAAACTACAAAAAATTGTGATTAAACATCTACTGCAGCTTCTGCAAGTTTGCATGGTAGCAAGGGCACATATGGAAGCAAAGGTTCATCAAGTGGCTCTCAGAGGGGAGGAGAAGGAGGGTTTGTCTTCTTCCCTCCCTCCCCCTGTCTGTAGCCCAGCAGTTATCTCAGCTGGCTTATGTTATAAATGACCCAACTTCAAATCTTGCCTGTGTGATTTGGAGGGCTCCAGAGGCTTACCCCAACTTTTAGCTTCTTTCACAAGGAATACCAGACATCTACACCAAGCAATTATTTTATATAGTTTCCCTTTAGGTCATCTTGCAGCAGGAGGCCCACCCTGGGAATCACTCCAGTCCTAGCACATGGGGACTCTCAACAGGCCAACACACTGAAGGACTATTTCTGCTTTAGGCACTAGCAGCAGCAACCTGAGCCAATAAATCTTCTATCCCTTACAAATGAAAAATCGACCAGAGAAACCCATACAAATTCTTATCTCAAAGTAGGTCACCACTACACTGATTATCAGATGTATTAAAGTCCATTTTTGTGCTTAACTGTACTCATTAGAAATCTACCAGATTAAAAAATATTGGAAGGTTCTTTTTCAATATGTAGATGGGAAAGGTGTCAGAAAGACAACAGATACTGCCAGCAATCACATGTAATAATTTGGAAGCACATTACACCTCTAAATGAAGCATGCCTGTTAGTGTTCACACACATCACAGTGTCTGAGTTTATGTTTAAAGACCATAAATAATTATGCAGCCGAAGTAGTAAAGCACATGCAAGCTACTAACATAGAGACAGCATGACTACAGCAGTCCAAACTGTCAGGTATAGTTTACAACTTCACAAAACTTTGGAAACAACAACTGTGAAAACTGGCTATCCACATGTAGCAGAAATTTCTTCTACTGGCTAAGATCAAGCACAGAGCTGAATAACATATGTGTATTTTTGTGAGTATCCACACTATAGGTATACATGCATATGTATATATGCAGAAATACTAAGACCACCAAAAATATTTTTTTATTTTGCCATTTTCTAAAGCTTATTTAGATTTTTCTCTAATGGGTGTAATGAATAACAAACAAAGCAATTTAAATCATTATCAGGATAATCCACTACCATTCAAATTTTGAATAATATCCATAGTTTTAAAACACATTTAGCAAATTATGACCAATACACTTCAATTCAGCCTGTTGGTCAGTATATCTGGAAGATAACTTTTATTTATACTGATATCATACAAATGAATTGCAAAGGAAGACAGCATAGTCAGATTACTCTGTGTGAATGAGATTATATTTATGAAAACACATATATATGTATAGTTAAAATACTATGTACAAATAAATCTCAAAAATTCTGTCAAAATCGAAATCTTTTTTAATGTATTCTTTGGAACAATACATACAAACTTCAGCTGTGAACTTGATCTCAGTCAATGGAAGAGATTTGCCGATACTCTCAAGTAGACATTTTCACAGTTTTCTTTTCCAAACTTCTGCAAAGTAAGAAATCACATCTGAAAATTACTACTCGCTGCATTTCAAAATTGCTTTGTTCAGAAATCAAATTAAGCTTGTGAAGTGGCACCAACTGTACTTTGTCATTACTTCGGATTACAATTTTTGTGTAGGGCATTTCTATTTGAGTGTTTTGAGCTATCATTATTTTTTAATTGCTCATGTGGTAAGTAAAATCAACCAGATTCACAACTGACTGTGATTCTGTTGAAGACAGAAGAGCTTCCTCCCCCAGCCAGTTGAAGGCTCAGGATATTTCTGAGCAGACAGCGTAAAGTTAATTGTAAACTTAGAGGTAATTCCCTGACATTTTATTGGTTTGGTTCCGTAAAACATGCAATAAGTATGCCCATTCTGAGTATTAATTTTAATACTTTAGAATATTTAGAAATACATATATTTCTGTTTGTTGGTTTCAGTTTCCCTTGTTTAGTACTTGAAACCCTCGGCTGAGATTTTGAGGGGAAAGAGTCAATTCCCATCAGCTACAGTGTTCTTTTTTTCTAACCAAAGGACAAAATCCCCACCCCTCTCAAATCACTGAAAGTTCAGGTTCTAGGCTAGAATCTGACAAGCAACGTGTTTGATGTTAATCGTTTTCTCTTGGGTCTCTCTGTTGATCTATTTCTGTGGGAGACAGGGGGACCATCATAAATCAGCGGCTCGCCTGGTGCTGTCCAAGGTGACGGCGTCCTGCCATGCTCAGCTGCACCCAGGGCTGTTCCATGGCACACAACTCAACACAACTGTGTGCTGCCCTGCTCACACAGCCAGGGACAGCACTGCTTCGTCAGCACTGCTTCCATGTTCTTGGGACTTGAGTAGCAAAGTCATAACTGGAACCTCTTCCTCAGTTCTAAAGGCAAGACAACATGCACAGATCCAAGTACCAGCTTTTCAACTTCTCTGAATCTTAACAGGCCCTCTCAAAATAACCCAAACCAAGCAAAGGTTAATATCTGTGTTTGAAGAGACGGTGAAATTTTGGCAAATGTCTAATCACAGTAATTCAAAATGCATCATACATTATTTTAAGCTTCTTTAAACTTCCCAGAAACATGTCTCTTTGCTGTCTCAGTAGATCTGGTAAAGTCAAAATTGCAGGGACACAAAAGTTGCATTCTTAGCAAAGACTGCATGCAACCACAGAGATCTACTTGGCAGGAAGGGAGAAGGAGAGATCTGTGTGTATGCTTGCATACACCTTCACTGTTTCAGGCAATGTATAATAATTTCCCATGTGAATAGCTATAAAGTTATTGTAGCATTAAAGCTGGATAGACCTAGAGTAATGGTATTTCCTGACATTTCCAGATGTTAAAAGGTCAACAAAAACAGTACGTATGGAAACAATCTCTTGTCATTACATTCTATAGCATGAATTAAATAAACATTTCCTCTTTTTTCTCCCTTCTCCTGTCATTCAATGTAGAAATCTAAACTATGCCATGAAAATAGCATGAAGGCAGTAAGAGTTTTAATTAAAGAAGAATTCAGTAAAAGCAATCTATTGAGTTTCAGTCAGATCCACTTTTTCTTCACTTACTATAAGGTAATGAAATTACAGCAGTAACCACTGACTTAAACATGAATCTGTCCAGAGAAACTCTTCCTCAAGAGGAAACTTCTAATAGCAAGAGCCACCCATCCCTAACCAGTACACAGACTGTTAACACTGTTAACTGCCTTTGCTTCACACATTGTGCAAGAGCACAGGTCCCAGTGAAGCATTAAAGTTCAGACACTGCCTTGTACACACTGACAAGCCCATCAACAATAACTTTTCAACTGTTTTTGGATCAGGATCCAGTAGGATCCAGCTACTTCTGTCATCAGCCTTAATCTCGATAGGTCACATATCAATAGACAGCTCAGCATTGGGATGGTCAATGCCCATAGATATGCTCAGCATAGATGAGCAGTGCCCATAAAATCATAGAATCATTTAGATTGGAAAAGACCTCCAGGACCATCAAGTCCAACCTATGACCAAACACCACGTCAACGAAACCAAAGCACTGAGGTCCACGTCCACATTTCTTGAACATCTCCGAGGATGGTGACTCCACCACTTCCCTGGGCAGTCCACTCCAATGCTTAACCCCCCTTTCAGTGAAGAAATTCTTCCTGAACTTTCCCTGGCACAACATGAGGCCATGCTCTCTTGTCCTGTCACTGGTTGCCTGGGGAAAGAGGCTGACTGCCACTTGGCTACAATCTCCTTTCACGCAGTTGTAGAGAGTGACAAGGTCTTCCCTGAGCTTCCTTTTCTCCAGGCTAAACATCCCCAGCTCCCTCAGCTGTTCCTCATATGACTCACACTCCAGACCCTTCACCGTCTCTGTTGCCCTTCTCTGGACATGCTCCAGCACGCCAATGCCTTTCTTGTAGTGAGGGGCCCAGAACTGGACACAGGACTCGAGCTGAGGCCTCACCAGTGCTGAACACAGAGGGAGCAATGTCACAGCCTGACTATCTGGTCCAGGAGAGAAATGCAGCTATTTTTGCAGCATGGATCTGAGACACTAGCTCTGCACAGAGAGCAGAGGTTGCCCTTTCTTAATAGCTTCTTATATTGCCAGACAGTATGGATAATGTCTTCAGTGTGTTAAGCTGTAAATGTTATTTCATGTAAAATCCTGGTGGACACAATGATGATCTGCCAGAGCATGACTGGGCTAAGACAGTAAAGTTGTGACTTATCTGACCCGATATTGTAGTCCTCAGACATCTGGTAGGCTGGAACAAGAACAACTAACAGACAGGTTCCATGGACAGCTGTCAATAAACTTTGAAGTGCTCACCATAAAAGCAATAGCACTCTGAAGTTCCCCTAAGCTGGGTATAAACAGAACCCTTCTGGATGATGAGACTGAAAGGCTCCGAACAGAAGATAAGCACTGCAGTGCAAGAGGAGTGGGGATGTTTATTGACTAGAGAGAATGAGAGACTGACCTGGTATAACACCCTGGAGACTCTGCTGTGTTCAGGATACAGATGTCATGTGCACCCTGTGTGAACAACTACAATAGCAAGAAAGGGTGAGGTAGAACATACCTTCATGAAAGCCCCTCACTTTGGGCCACTGGTATCACTATTTCTTGTGTTTGCTGAAGTTCAGGGTGAAAGAGCCAGCCTTCCTCTGGATCAATTACAGAAGTCACTTAGCTCCTTTATGGACCCATGTAAAGAAACCCATGTCCACCACTTCTCTGTTGTTACGGAGAATTTAATACCCTGTTTTGGTCGTCTCTATCCCAGTTTTCCATTTTTCACTCTTGACTGACCTCTATTCATCTGAAAATGATTACAATATTCAGGCAAATACATCAGGAACACTTGCATTAAGTGCAGATACTAAGTCTCCTGGATGAGTAATTCAGACTGGTGATTTGTGCTGCCAACAGTGGGACAAGGCCCTAGGACCATTAATCCCATGTTACAATGGCACTTGATGATACCAGCCACTCAGAGGAATGTGATTTCCTGACAGAGATAAAGAGGCAATAATAAATCGAACTTCTGCTCAACAAATCAGTGCTATGAGAGCCCTAACAAAGTATCTCTGAAGGAGCAGGCAGTTCTGCCGAAGTCAGTAAGTAAGAGACACTTGGAAATGTCTTCTGCTGTCAATTTGTTTTATTGCTGCAAATGAGGTTCCTGTGCTTTCTCTGCAGCTAAATACATAAATAAATAGATAAATAAGTTCGTCTGTACCAGGGATGTTCCTCACTTCATCACCAGTTTCTTTCTTCTGCAGATAAAACCTGGTAAAGCACAAGTGAAAAGGAAGAGTTCAAACATGGCACCACCACCTGTGTGCTGTCCAAAATGTGTCCCCTCAGGCAGTACAACCACACCAATAAGTTATGTTTCCCCCCAGATAACCAGCTGTGTCTGCTGGGGAATACCACATGTTGTTGCTCAGCTTTGATTCGGTTGCGAGGCCAGTTTACTATAGGCATCCTCAATGCCATTGCTACAGCTCACCAACAACATCTGGAGAACAGCCTGACATACTGAAATTCTACTCTGCTCTCATGTTTTGTGTGGGTGTGACAATAACTTCTCTTGTGGCCCTCTGCTTTCATAATTGGTACTGCTTCTTCGTCCCAAATCTGAAACAGGGCCTGAAAACTGTATACCTCCTAAAGAGAAGCTATTTGCCACACTGGCTTTGGCACTTCTTGGCCTTCTAGACATCTTTTATCTTCAAATGATTTTCCACAGACAGAAAATGCATGAACCCATACAGTGGTTGCACTGTGCATTGTTTCTTCTGTCACCCTCTCGGTTCAAGGGCAAAATTTTCTTCTGGAGGACAAATTACTTCTGCAAACATCTGGGATAAGGCATTCTTACTATTTAGACCCACTGCTTTCAGCTGCACAGTAGCACACACCTAATCTATGTGCAGAGGATGACACTTCACCTTTCACCAGACATGTAGCCTCACACACAAAATGGAAAAAGGACAGTTTCTGGTAATGTAACAGTTCAGAGCATAAACTGCTGGTTAGATCTTCAAACACACCCCATACCCCTCAGTTCAGAGGAAGACGCATGAGGCTCTGAGGACAGATTAGGGTCAACTTCAGGAAGTTCATCCCAAACTTTCTTTCCAGGACCTGGACCCGGAATGAATACGGTAGGAAAAGCCTCCCTAATAAGTCAAACTCTTTCTTCTTTCACTAAATAAACCAAACATTTTTCTAACCTGTATTGTTTCTGGCTCTGCTCACAGCTCAGCCCCTTATTACAGCTTACTCCAAAATTCCTTACTGGGTATTTGGCAGAGTGAGTATGATCTATAGCGTGACCTTGCAATTCAGTGCACTGCTGTCATTCTGCATAATGCACTGTAAAGCATAGCTTTTATTGGAAATGAAGCTGCATAAATAAACACTCTAACGTGAAATAAAACATTTTGCATTACCAATGTGCAGATACATGTTGGGAGAAATTAGTTACTAGAGAGCCAAAAACCAAGCAGTGATGTGCCTGTATAGTATATTATTTTGATCCTTTAAAAACGTAGCCAGTGCCTAGTAATTTTTTTCAGTTTTGCAGTCTTTCATTAGGGGGAAGATTTTTTTGCATACTAGAGAGGGCTGAATGGAATTAAACCCTTCTCTGGGGGTCTTTCATCCACATGATCTTCAACCCTCTGCTCCACCACAATGTCTATAGACAGACACCAATTGCTTGAAGTAAGGAACAAGCAAAGTGAATCCAGTTTTGCAAACCTGATCAAAGATGAGTTGTGCTTTAGTTATCTAAGTGGAATCTCTTCATCTCTACCCATAGTAGCTTTACTTTTCTTACATATGCTGTCTGACAGCTTGTTGAAAAACCATCTTGCTAATGCATGCACTCTAACATGCTTCAATTTTGTGCTTTTTCAGTCCATTATTAATTGACCCATCACTATTTGTTCAGAATTCAAGGCTGACTGCCTCCAGTGCACTTAAAAAACATATGGGCAAAATTCATAGGCATCAGCTTTGCATACCATACAACATGAGAGGTGACAGTACCAATTACGTGTCTGGAAGGAGACGCTCCAGCCGGGCTACAGACAGTTAGCTAATATTATTCCAGTGTGTCATTTTGAGAGGGAATAAACCTGTCATGGTCATCAGCTATGTGAAGTGCTGGGATCGTTAGGCAAACTCTGGCAGTATCATGCTGGTTGGGTTGGTTTTTCAGTAACAATACTCACAGTCATTCAGTCAAATACTTGTGCCAGAACTAACCCACAGAAAACGCTGCTCCTCCTTTACGAGCACCTTGGTGCTTTGCTTAATGAGTTGCAGTGTCATATCTGGCACCCCTTGGAGAGCCAGCAACAGGCATTCAACCTGGTCTCTGCAGCAGACCATTCCCAGGAAGGTTATTTTCTCCAGAAAATATACCCCAAAACAAAAATAAGAGACAACATAATGAAAAACACAGAGCCAGAGGATAGCAAATACAGCTGCTTTCTCCTTCCTCCATTACTTCAAGGCCATCCCTGCAATATGGGTTTCATTAACGGCTCAGAGACAACACTGCAGAATTACAAGTTCAAGATGTTATTGGAAAAGCCACCCCATGACATTTTATATGGTTTGGGACAGGGGTGGGGAAGAGGATTTTCTTTTTTTTTTTTTTTTAACAAAAAACAACTTAAAAAAAAATTATTATTAGGTGCCTTGTAACACTGGCAGCAACTGGGCTGGAAGTGAAAATATGCATATGCTCTTAACCAACAGCAAAAACTGCAGCTTTGCCCAAAATAAAAAAAAAAAGGCATAAATATGAGACATAAGCTGGGTTTCAGCAGCTGAGTACAACTCTTGATTTTGCTCAACTGAAAGGTCTTTGGATCAGGGTCAGTCACTTTATCTGTGCTTAGACACAGTTTGATGGAGCTCCCATCCCCTATTCATAGTTTTCTACTAACTCACATGAACAATTAATTCACAGTGTCATCATATTTGAAAGTCAGGTACTATAACAATGAAGCATAACGATATCAGACAGCATGATGTTAGCGAACTATAAAAACACTGTCTTTACGTTGAGAAATATATGGATTTCACCTTAAAGTGTGCTTTCAACTTGGCCAATTACCAAAGTTTCAGATATGTAAAACAATTCTATGAAATCAGAGTGGAAATAGGACAGCACAGTTCTGAAACTACCTCTAAGACACTAATTAGTATTTGAGGCTGCCGTACACCAGTCCCAACCCTGGCATTGCAACCCGAATAACTGCTACACCCATTGCAGCTGAGCCTGGCTGTGGTGGCAGCAGGTTCAACCTGAAGTGCCAGGTTCAACCCTCTGATCACCCAGCCTCAGCTGTCGCTGTGCCCCACCACACACCCCGTGCTCCAGGACAGCCATATCTCCAACACTCAAACAGGTGTTTCATTCACAGCTGGCAAAACAGAATAATTTTACAAAGCCTGAAGTTGCTAGTCAAGAAGAAACCTTCCCAGTGTGTAGCAGGATACCACGGGCTCAGCTGGGCACAGCCTGACAAAGCCCGGCTGCCCTCAGCCTCACTGAGGTTACCCCACTTCTCTCACCAAGCATGGAGGAGAGCACAATAGGGCTGCCTGCACCTAACAGCCCCCTGAAGAGCTGTTCATAAAACAATCCTATTGGATACATCACCTGAAAAGGAGAACAACAAGAAATTGATAAATTGCTCTGTTGCAGTCCAGGACAAACCGACAACCCATGTTCCACCTGCTGAGATGGGAAAGGACTGGTCCAATGAATGCAGACTGTCTAGTCTCTTGCATCACATCTACAAAGTTTAAAAAGTCAATTAAGAGGCCTCTATTCTAGAATATTTTTATGCATAAATACTCTAGACTACACAGACTCTATATATACATGCCATAACAAGTTTACTTGGGCATTTGTGGTGAGCTGTCCTGGTACTACTTGTTAGAAAAAACACTGGATACTGAAAGTCTCCTTAGGTCTTCTCACACACTACTGATGTAAGAATATTAAACTCATCCCTCCCGTCTTGCATTATGTATTCTTTGTCTGATTATTTTTCAGTTGTTTTTGTGTGTGTGCACAAATCCCAAGGCATATGTGCAAATTAGGATTCCTGTCCCATACCAGTCTGGGCACATGATTTGTTTACATGCTCATTTAAAAATCTGAGTCTTGTCATTTCAATCTGCTACAGTAATTTAGCTCTAATGTGGAACTTGTGCCACGGGTTTGAAGGGCTATTTTTCCTCTCTGTGGACAAACTGCTACATTGTGGTTACATTCCTACTTAATGGCATGAAGCCACTTAAAAGAACTAACGTGCTCTATGCAAATGTTAACAATAACAATTTTCTGGTAATACCATTATACTTGAAATAAAATAGAAAATCAGCTGCTGCTGTTAGAGAAATATGCAGGTACTCTAACCCATGGCATGATGGCAGAGAGTCTCCTCTGCTTGCATCTGTCACAGAAAAAAGCTGGACATGAGCTCTGAAATAACTAGATTGCTCTGGATATGTTTGCAAATAAAACGAGCATACTGTTAGCTCCATGTAATTGTCTCTCACAGCATTCCTCATTCTTTTTCTTTTCCATAGTATGACAGAGAGCAACACAGGAATCCAGTACTATGCACCATGGTTAAAAGAGCATCAGCAGCAGACTTGGAGACAGGTAGATGGCTCTGAGGCCAAAGCAGAGGCCCAAAGCATACCAAAGGGTAAGAAAAGTGCTGGCAACTGGGGCCACATCTGAAAGATGTATAACTTCATCTTGCAGATGCTGAGCTGAGTGCCCAGAGCAGTTGTCTTCAATTACAGTGAGAGCCAAAGGGTGGAGAGAAACAAAGAGGGTAATGAGAACTAGATGCTGTTCTGCCAGTTCCTGAAAGATTATATGTTTATTCATTTAGTTACCAAAACACCAAGTGTTTTCAAGAGAAATCTAAACTTTGTATATGTCTGGGTGCAATACAAGTGCACAAACTAAGCTGCATGCAAGACGGTAGTTAGCTACAGTGGATGGCAATGTTACTGATGTTTATTATTTATAACACCCTCTTGGTCAAAATCCAGGAATCTGGCATATGTGCTGAGGCATTATGAAATTCCCCCAAATTATCATCACAAGTAACTCAGAGATTATTATCTGCAGAAAACCAAGAATGTGCATTGTAGCACACAGTGTCCTTGTCCTAAATGCTTATATTCCTGTTTGAAATGTCACTTTCAAGAAGTACAGAAGCAGCGAAAACCTTACAACTTTTCAGGAGGGAAGACATTTGTCCAGGGAAAGTTTAAGGTCAGTAACGGCATGATTTATTGCAGAAACGTCATGATTCTCCTCAGGAGACATTTGCAACTGTTCAGGAAATATTGATTAGATGGTGAAAGGCTTAGCTTTCTTCTCTGTGGAACAATACACTCTAGCTGGGTTCTTCATACTGAAACATTGTATATGAAGCAAATGGGCAGAGAACATTGACTCAAACGGAAGAGACACTTAACTCATGTCCTCAGCATCTCCCAATTTCAGCACTGCTTTAAGCCATGCAAAACACCTCTCGGAGGCACAGGCAGTACAGCTACAAATAAAAAATCAGGCCATTTTAAGCTCTGGCCCTGCAAGTCTCCGCAGCTGATGTCATTCACAGCTCCCCTTTCTGCACTGCCTCAGGTTTAAGTGTAACTTACTCCCAAGGCTGTGCCTCTCCCCACTGTTAGATCTTCTGTCACAGGGCATCATCCCTCCCTTCCTGCTGTCCGTCACTGGGTTTGGGTCTGGGCACCACTGTCCACCACTTTTCTCAGTGCAGTAGTACCAGAAGGCCAATTGCTGCTCAAGGTATTCCGAGGAGCCAGACCAAAACCAAGCTCTACCAGGCTGCAAGATTTGTCTTACCATGCAAGGCCAAGTTCCACTGCTGGCACACAGACATCTCGTGATTAATGTTTTTCCCTTTACTGGATCAGGTCTGGTTTAAGTTGTAGATGTTAATAGTTGACACTGCCCTTTTACTTAATCTAAGCCACCTTGAAAACTCTGGGTGGCATTTAATAACAAAGTATGTGCAATAAAACAAATGGATTGTATATACTAGTAGGATAACATTCTTTAAATGGTTGGAATCTGAAATGAAGCATGAATAACGGGCAGTCTAACACCTTTGCAGTTAGACAAATCTGAACCAGCCAGACTATGGGTACTTGGCTTTTCAGATGTAAGAAATCAGTAATTTTTTTTGTCAGAACCTACAGTAGGCTTTGAACATTTTTCTTATTCCTTGACTAAAATAATAAATCAAAGAAATTCATGGTGTCATATGCAAATGGAGACACTAGGAGTTCAAAAAAGAAGGAATACGGCTTAAGGCCTGGCTTTCTGAAATCTTAACCTTTTAAATGTAAAAAAAGAAAAAAAAAGAAAAAAAGGACTGATATGATTAATTTTGCTACCAGTTCCAGCAAAACATAATAAATTACAGCGAAGACAGAACTACAATTCTTATATCTGGATATCCATCCACTGCTGCAAGCAGCAGCACTGAAAACTGTGACCCTAAGACTCACTCTTCTAGTGGATTGAGTGTCTTTTGTTAAGCCTTCGAAGTTTCAAAACATGCTGTTCTGAAGTCCATAGCCTTTTTGAATCGATGGTTTCTGAAAATAATTCATACCAACACACACAATGGTTCAAGCACTATGGTATATAACACAATGTACTGGCTGTATCAATCATAGTCTTAGTGTTGAGGACGCTGTGAGTTTAATACAAATTGTTGCCAAACGAGAACATTATCTGGAAAGAAGAGAGGTTACTTAAAGTTTTTCTTCCAGATCAATGAATGCCTTACTTTTGAAGGTTACTTGTACCACCAAGTTGTTCACATGTGCAGGGCTATAAAAAATTCCACCACTGGAGTTCAAGAGATATTAGAAAGGTAACAGGCAGAATCCTAGCCAAAGAAGTATTTTATCTCTGTAGACAGAACTTGGTAAACTAAGTTTTGCATTTTCCTCAATCAGTTTCTGCTCCTGATGGAATATGTAGATGAAAAACACATTATGCTGTTCAAAAGATGGCTGTCAAAGATTCTTACTATTCTGCAAATATAAATATAGCCCCTGATTTAGAAAATGAACACAATTACTTATGGTTTTGTAGTTATTTTTTTTAATGCAAACAATGATGAAAACCTTGAACAACCAATTCATAATTTATACCTGTTTCATGTATGGGCAATTTGCTAGAACTAGAACTGTTAACTTAGAAAAAGTATTTATTTCTCCCTCTAGTTCCAACTTACCTTATTCACAATCTGATAATCTGGTTTAAAATAGTTAGTTTATAGACTTACAGGAGTCATATGTGATCAAACAAAGAACACGCCCTTGAAAACATATATTTGAAGTATTGTCTCAAAATAATAAGTTACGTTTATTTACCTAAAATCTGTCTCACACATGCAAAGCATCAAGAGTCATTTGAAACTTAAAGATTCATAATAAAGTTCTGAACAAGAAAAATAAAGGCTATGAACATACTCTTACAACCACTCTATAATTATCAACAAGGCTTTCTTTATGAAACTCCTGTTTCTCTTAGTTGCTGCTTTAGTTAAATCCACACAGGACCACAGAAAGGGAAACATCTCAGTTCCTGTGTAAAATACAATCTTTTCCCTCTATGGCAAGAAGAAAATCATGCTGCATAAGAATTCTTTAATATATTTGCTTTTAGAGTTTATTGACTTTATTTCTACTGGTATTCTATGATATACAAATAACATTAAGTTACCAAAACTGAATCCTTGCTGATTTAAAAAAAGCATCCATTCAACAGCAGTTTTGAATGAGTTGTATTAATTCAAGCAGTATGAAGCTAGCGAGAGAGAGCACTAGGTCAGCTAACCATATTTTAAAGGTTTTCTTTCTTAAAAAGAGGGGAAAAAATCAAGCCTAAAAATGTGCACCATAAATTAGGATTCAGTGACTGAAAGGTGGAGCAAACATCCCTCTGGGATAATAAATCAAGTTAGTACTTGAATTTGTATCATCTTAGAACATCTTTCAACTTTATTTATTAGGTAGCTGAATGATTTTATCTTATCCATGTGTAGTCATCTAGTTCTGCCTGTATCAAGCTGTTCCAGACAGCATCTCTCAGAGCAGTAGCCTGTACTGTGTTGGAAAGAAGCTACCATTGATGAATATGGTTTTGATTTTGGAAAAGTGAGCTGTCTGTCTTTATCATGGATTAAGGTATCATTCGAAGGTACACAGTACACTTGGCTCAGAGTGGGCCAAGGTAGTCTCCATCCCCAGCAGCCCTCCAGCCAGGCTTCCCATCTGTTTCTCATAAGGCTCCCCAGCTACGTTTCATCCTGCAAGCTGAAGAGACGAAGCTAGATTAAAAGCAGGCCCAGCAACGATAGGTTTCAGAAGCTGGGGCAGGTATTCTAATTATGTAACACATGTAGTCATTTCTGGTACATAAACTGGCTTCTTACTGGTACATATTTGATTGGTATCAGTTCCTCCAATAACGGGCATGCTAAGGTAAATGACATCAACCTGCAACAACCCATCAGGGTAAGGAAAATTTCTGTTTGTTTTGCCTCTTTAGTCCACTTCTAACTATATTTTAATTAAATACTAGAAGACCAGTAAATACAACCTGCTTAAACCCTTTCAGCCACAAAGATGTCATTTCCCTGGGCAGGAGATGCTACAAGAGGACTCACATTTTCCCAACCCCATCTTGTCCCTCCATTTTCAACACCGCAGCCTCCACTTTGCAACAAAATTCACCCTGGCACAGATCCTCAAGCTCACACAAAGCCCCCCAGAGCTCAGCAGGATTTGAGGGCTGTAAGCTTCCTAACAGGCAGATCCTATTGCAGCACTGGGGACAATTGTACCAGAAAAATGTGATTTAGAGCTGCCATAGGTACTATTTCAAAAGCAGCATACAAAGCCACGTAGCAAGCATTACACTTGCTCAGTGATATCCTTCTGTGCATTGGTTGAAGTTACTTCCATTGTTTCTGAAATAAAAATGATTTATTTAGGCCCATGTTCAGGAATGCATTCAAGTATAATTTTAAATATAATAAGCTAGAAATAGAATAAAATAAATCATCTAAAGTACATTGAAATATCTGGCATGGAATTTTTCTGAACCCTTTTTAGTAAGTTTCTGACATAGTTAAAACAGAGCAGAATTAATGAACATCCTAATGCAAGGAATCACATGGTTTGTCTAGTAAATAAAAGGTAAATAGCCTCTCTCAGTTGAATACTGACACTTTTAAAACACAATCTCTCCAAAATCAAAACAAAGTCAATTTGCTGAAAGTGGTGCAAGCCAGAGACTTGTGTATGTTATTTCTCTACTCTAATGGAACAAGCATCAACCCTTCATGTGTTTCCCCGATAACTGGGCTTATTGAGAAAAACACTGAATTTCTATTGGTTGTTCTGTAACACAAACCAACACCTAGTGCCAGTGTCATGTCAGGATCTGGTCAGAGGACCAGGTATATTTGTACCAAGTGTCAGCTCTGGTGTATACCACTGCAGGCCAACCTATTTTAAACCTATTGATCAGCTCCATGACTTTTTTTCCCCACTCAGCCCATGAACAGACAGTGAACTAGCAAACTGCTTTGATATATAGCAGACTTGAAAACTCCCCAAAAGTTACTGCCATCTAGTAGAGAGATTTTAACAGATTTATTTGATTTCTCACTCTTCCTTAAACCATTGTGCCAATAAACAGAATACCTTCATGCTTGGTATGAATCTCACATTTCTCCTGAACTGCACTGGAATCCTGAACTTCCACCTGTCTGACATGAAAGGAGCATTTCACAGAATTTACCGTTTAGTGGAATTTACTCTACTGGATTCCCTTTTTTTCTCTTATCCCACAGGAGGTTAAGGCTTCAAGACAGTTGAAAAAGTTCAACAGGGGATAGCATTATACACACTCTGTGTGCATTGTAGCCCTATATTTAAGAACACATTTAGTTACAATTTATTTCCTTGGCCTGCTTTCTTTTTCAGCAGCCTGTGTGAATTCTTTTAGGATGACATTAAATCAGTCAGCTGCACTCATTGTGTTGGATTCAATATAGAGCAGACCAAAGAACACATAAGCCCAATGCCACTCTGTCTCTTAGGAATTACATGCTTGCTTAAAGTAATTATGGTGTATTATAATACAAAAAACTGTCATGAGTTATTTGTGGCTAAACACCAAAACAAAGTAATATGTGGCAACATCTGATACTCAATTGACTTAAAGGTATTTGCTCCAAGGAATTAGTTACTAACCAAAATTATTGCCATTAACTTGTTCTGTAACAAAACTTTGCAGGAAAGAAAAGAAAAGGCACTGTACACGGCCACAAAAAGCCCCATCCTTAAGCTAACACTCAGCTACATGTTGGGCCAGCCCTCTCAGCCTCATTCCCTCCACCTAAACTGAATAAACCTGGCATTTTACTTTTAACTTGGTCCTCTCCATCCAGGCTCCAGCTCTGTGTTGATCTGTTCCTGTGCTCAGTGCCACAAGCCAACTCTGCACACCCAGTGCTCCTCATACACTCCAAATTGCTCTCATTACTTTTCATTTCACCCATTTTGTTTCCCCAAGCCCTCTGGAGCCATCCTGACCAGAGTCTCTGGATGCTATCACAAGGCAAATAATCTGAGGTGTAAAAGACCCCATTCTGAAAGTGAAAGAAAGCGGACTCTTGAGAAGAATGAGAACCTTTCTAGAATAAATACTTTTCAAGTATTATTTAAATAACTTGCTTTCATCTCTCTTTTTATTTCTTTAAAGTTAATTGGAAAGAAAGAAGGAAAGAAGTCACCAGGACACACATTCCAGGAGTCTCCTTGGTATAAATCAGGCAACACACACACTGCACACCAGTAACAATGAAATGACCCCTTAAAATACTGCATTTCTTGCCAAGCATAACTTCTTTGAAGACTCTAAACTTCACCACTGGCCAAAATTTGTGAGTTCAAAGTCCTTCTTTTCCTAGTTCAACTTGGGGCACAGTTCAGAGAAAGGAAAAAAGGCCTAAACCAATTTATCTCACTTGATGTTTTCAGTAGAAAAGCAGGTCCAACAGTTAAGAGAGAGATGCTCTTGGCCTCTAAACACCCAAAAGCTCCTTTGGGACTACAACTATCAGACTCCTATCATTAGTAATTTGGGCACATCCTTTTCCCAGCACTTCTGTGGAAACTACTCACACTTGCTGTGCTCGGCCCACTTACTTCCAGACAAGACCCAGACCTGGGGTCCTCACCAAGCCAGAGCACGAACCAGAGGACAGGGGAGCAATGTCAGAACTGGCTTGTGGTGGACCCCATTTGGTCTGCACTGCAACAGTACATCAACACCAGAAATCAGAATCACAGAACTTAAAACAGTTTAATTTAATAATTAACAGAAGGCAAACACCGCAGAGTCTTGTTCCTTGAGTCTTTGAGCTTACAACTTTGTTACTATGGCTCCTGCACACTTGATAGATTGGATACTAATGGGCCACAGGAAACCAAAACCGATGACTAACATTAGCCAGTAAGTGTAAGTACCAGGGAAAAAAAACCAGTCTGCTTTTTGCTCCTCCCATGTTATCCAGCTATTCAGAATAAACACGAACACTGAGAAGACTATTCATAATTTGTACTTAAATAGAATCTTCTTTTAGTGGGTATCACATCAGTTTATCACATCAGTTTATGACTGTTTTGGTACTAACAGGATAAGTGTCTGACACTCATCTGCAGAAAAAATGCATGAAAGAATGGGAGACAGTCAAACTGCACAAATGTATTGCACACACCACTGTGGGAGTCACTGAAAATGTGGAAAACCTTTAGAAGGGAAAGTGAAATAGCTGAAATATAAAATCCTTTATGTCCTAAGACTTCAGAAAATAGTTCTTCCCATATGCTTTTCCTTCCATTGTTTTCTGGGGGGGGGGGGGGNCAGTCTCCCTCTTCAAGAGAAAATGAGCGTCTGATTTCACTGAAAACAGTTGTGTCATGAAACTGAACTCGAATTATTTGAGGAGAGAAAAATCCCAACCGTCTTTCTACTCCTTCTGTTCACAGAACTCAAGTTGCTTTGGGCAATTATTAACAAAATAACTGCACAAAGTGAAACACTTCTAAAATATCAAAATAGGTCAAACAACCCTGTCACTCTACCCACATCCAGCACACCAAACCTTCACAAATGCAAAAGCATCTGTGCCTGTATTTAGAAAAAAATTAAATAAAATAAAATGACCACTATACCAAACAACAGAAAATGGTTTTGCACATAAAGTAAGGTTCACAACTGATCTATACTGGGACAATTATAAGGGATGTGTACCAAGAAAATAGAATTAAAGCCTTAGACTGAATGCCTGTTTTGTAGAGCTTCCAGCAGATACCCCTTCACATCAGTCTCCCAGTCCAGTTCACAAAATAAGCTGCTGCCATCTTATGGAAGAGAACTTGAAAAGCACTTGGTGCAAAACCAGTTCTGCTCTTCCTCCTTTCCTGCATTTCTTCATCTTCCTTGGTTTACTCTGTGATAAGTAACTTTTTTTTTTTTAAGACTTTCCTTGCCTTGCAAAAATCTGCCCATTGTGATGAGGTATTCTTTGGGGAAGTAACTTTTTCACCTCTGATTTTACAGTAACTTTCACAGCATCCAGGAAGTCAAATGGAGTAGTTTTCCAAGAAAGGGAACAAAGCAGCCAAGCTGTTAATCCTGACACTGCTTCAGACAGAGGTTTCTTGTAAGATAAAACAAAAGCCAGCTACAGCCATTCAGCTACTACAAGATAGGGTCATCAATTTTGCCCAGTTTTAAGACAGTCATTTAGTGTGGTCCATCTCTGGACTTCTCTACATGGCCAGCTTGAACCAGTTTAACTAAAGGTGTGACTTTTAAAATGCTAAAATGAAAATAATTCAGTTTAAGCCTGAAGCCCACACAAAGGTTCAACTTCTCCATCTGTAAGTCACAAAGAACTGCATTTACAGAACACCAGAGATATTTGCTGAGAGATTTTACTTTTGTTCTGAAAGGGAAATCCTTCCACAAGTTTCCATGTTATGCTTTATAGGAAAGCAAGTTTTCAGATAAGGACTGCCTGTGAAACAAGAATGTTCAGCAAAGCCAAGATACTGTGTTTGTGTGAACACAGGACTCCTGCAAGTTCAGCACTCTTGTCGTGACCTAGGACGCAATATTCAGCTTGAACATCTATTATCATTAGATTCCAAAAATCATAAACATTTTTGGAAGGAGTATGACCAGTATGAGAGGAGCCAAGTGTCCTCCTTGCCCCTTTCACAGCAGCTAGCACTGACACTCTACCAGCAAGCCTGAGCTTCCCCAGCCCTTCTGGGGCTTGCACCAAGCCTTAAAATACAGTCACTGGTCAAACACTCTCCTCATTTTATCTGACCTGAGCTCTTCTTTTTCCTCTTCCTCCTCATGAAATAGTTTTCAACCCCCTAGTAACCAGGGAAGATGTTAAAAAAAGTCCTACTGAGAATGAACAGCTACAACGTAATAACCCTACATTATTAAGCTATACTAGCTAGTTTTGGGTATTATGCAACCAAGGCTCCTACAACATAGCAGCCATAATCCCTATTTCCCCATACGCACCTCAATGAAGTTTATATAGAGCACCAGCAAACTATTACAGGAAAGCTACAGCTACTTGAACTGGGAGGAAATAAATGGCTGGCATCAAGGACACTAAGTGGGAACTCAGGTATGTTACTTCAAGCTGCAGGTTTCTGTCTCCTTGTAAGATTTTACACAAATAATTTGTGCCCAAATACTCAAAGGGAGTTTGCCACCTAAATGCTTCCTCAGCAATCAAGATCCATCTTGCAGTGCCTCTGCAAGCCTCTCTCTGCACACTGCAGAGGACTAATGATCATGGAGAACTCAAGCTTTGGAGAGGGCAAACTGAAGGTGCCCAAGACAAATATCTTTCTTCTCTTGTATCAGCTTGGCAAGTCTCGTTTAGCGGCATTTCTCAGTTATGTCTGAACAGATCATATAATGTTCATATTGGCCTTTAAATAAAAATTCCAGCACTTTCATGGCCCCTTATTAACTGAGAGATATAAAATTTCAATAAGGAAAGAGACTGTGGTTTCAAGGGTCCACTTAGTCTCTAATCAGAGCATAAGATTGTTTTAAACATATATATAAAAAATACATTGCCTTTTTTTTTCTTTTCTTATACTTTTTTACTTTCCTAACAGATTCCTCCAAACACCTTCATTTAAAATAGTCTTTATATAGTGCCCAGTGTTTTCTTTGGCAAATTTGGAGAGCTGTGTTTTGGGATAAAAGTAAATTGCACCGTAAGACAAAAACAGATTACGAGCTTTGACAGGACTTGACAAAAATCCGTTGTGCATGGGCAAAGGGAGAGTTTTTCAATAGGTCATTTAAAAGATAAAAGCTCTGGAGGAAAGAGTTCTGCTCAGTGGCAAACTCATCTAACCCTTGCAAAGCCTACAACAGAGGCTGCAAGGGCGGCAGAAGTTACAGAGCACGAGAACACACACAAACTCTCACATCTTAAAGTTATTTTACACATGATTAGGTATCATTTTCCATACAGTGCACACATGCACTTGAGCAATGGTGTAGTCCAGAAGAGAGACCTTTATATCCATCTGACTTGCAAGCAGTTTTGGGGTGGGGGAAGCAAAAAGGAGTGGATTCTGTCTAACATTTAACATGCCAACTCAGGTCCATACAGCCAAGCTACCCTCCAAATCCAGCTCAGGATGACACCTGGATCTCCATCTTTGTCTTATATGAGGGATCCTGGCAGGTAACACAGTGTACAGGGCAGACAGGAGCCAAGTACCACCCCTTTAGCTCCTGAGGGGAGCAGCTGGAGGAGTAAGACCCCAGTGCACACTGTGGGACAGACCTGCCCCACAGCTTTGAGGCACGTGGTGTAGATTCCTTTACATCACAGCTTAAAATACGTGAGGACAGGAAAGGAGAGGAAGAAACTCACTGTCATCCTACCCGCTAGGAAAGGCTATCTACTGCTGCTACTGAGAGTACGTTTCTTCTCCACCTAACAGTTCCTATCTCTCAAAAAGAAAGTTGCTCCAATTCCTTCTACAGTTTACACATCTTCTATGCTTGTGCAGCTCAGCGACAAGAAAACTCCACCAACAATACTCTCAGCAGCACCTCAAAGCACAGCCCCCCAGAGATTAAGCTTCCTAACTTTCTAAAGCAATTCAACCATTTTCAAACCAACATTTTGCTGTATTTCCTTCACCAAATGAACAACAACAAAAAGGCCGGAACACTAAAACAGTTTTGTTCTGTCAGAAAACTAGGCAAACCAGGTACAGATTCACTAGCTGAACAGAACTCAGCTCCTGTCATGTATCTCAGGGGTTCATATCCTTTCGTTTCCACAAAACGGCACACAGAGCGGGAGGCTCCACCTTTTCCTGGCTGATGACTGACAGTAAAAATACATATGCCCACTAGCATTGATAACATCTTGTTTCTTTGAAGTATGAAGCTTAAAAATGCGAGTTTCACCATGACATCTTCCCTGTTCATTAAGGCCTGCCCAACAGCTCTCTCACCTTTAACACCCAATTCCCAGCTGCACTGAGAATTCTCCAGTCAGTAAGTCTGATGTCTTGTAATCCTTGTTCTGAAGCATACCGGTGTTTTGCTTTAATTGCATTAACATAAAATTAACAAGTCACATAGGTTTTCAGACTTTTTACAGCTAAATTTCCAGAAGCACAAAAAGCACAGGTTAACTTGGAACCACTAGCAGATGGCCTGGCACAACACAACCCCAAGACTTCTTCTCCTGAGAGAGGTAAGCAGTGAGGAACAGCTACTCCAAATCAAAAGAATCTCATCTTTCACTCCCCACGGGAGGTAACAGCATTTCTTCCCCCTGTATTCTGACACAATAGCACGTCACGTTTGCTGCAGCAGTGTGCCTGCAGTACTGCTCTGTCGCTGTTCAGCACACACAGGCACCACCAGCAGCACTTACCAAGCACAGTCAGGAACTCGGCTCCTCTGGGAAGTGCAACACATCAGTCTCTGTGGCGCAATCGGAGAGCGCGTTCGGCTGTTAACTGAAAGGTTGGTGGTTCGAGCCCACCCAGGGACGGAGGAGATCCCTTTTAAGGGCCAAAATGAACCTCATGAAGCCCAGTAAGGGGAAGTGCCAAGTCCTGCCCCAGGGAAGGAACAACCACAGGCACCAGTAGATGCTGTGGTCACCCCACTGGACAGCAGCTTCACAGAAATGGACCTGTCAAAATGGCACTTTGCTGGCTTGTGATCACTTAGTGCCCGCCAGAACCCCCAGGTCCATTTCTGGGGAAAGCTCAACTCTTCATAGATTATTCTGAGTTGGAAGGGACCCAAAAGGTTCATCAAAGTCCAACTCCTGCCTTGCACAGGACAGCCCCAAGCGCCACACCATGTGCCTGAGAGTATTGTCCAAAATCTTCTTGAACTCTGTCAAGCTTGGTGCTGTGACCACTTCCCTGGGGAGCCTGTTCCAGTTCCCAAGCACCTCCTGGGTGAAGAATCTTTTTCTAAAATCCAACCTAAACCTCCCCTGACCACTTTATACCCTTCTCTCAAGTTCCCTCCATCTTGCTTCCATAAGCATCCTTACTCCTCTTCTTCTGGAGGACATCTGCCCACAGGCTTAGCATGCATCTATCCATCTATCTATCTTCCTTATACCTAATCTGAACTAAAATAATTACATCTAAAGCTGAATTTCAAGAGATGATACATAATCCCTAATATAAAATACTTATACACTTCTGTATTTCATTAAATTATATTAATAAAGTATCAGTTAGCTATATTAAATATCCTTACTATACTGTGCATTATAATAGTTTCCATTTTGTGTACACAATGTATTACACATTATTTAAACTGTCTTCACAGTTTGGGGGGCTGCTACTGCTCTTCCCTGAACCCCAGTTCACAGCTTTGCTCCTAATCCTAAGTAGTTACATCTGGACCTTCTCATTACTGTTAAAAAAAAAGTTTCGTGCTGTCAACAACATCTGGATAGCTGCATTCCTCAGAAAGTCCAGCCTGACAAGCATTAAGAACTGGGAACCATGCACTCCTGTCAAAAGGATCCAAGCATACGTATTACCAGATGCTAGTAAATCCAGAGCTGATGAGACACAGAAAACACTATAGGAGTTTCCTTCCAATCATCATTTGACACTTCTACTTTAAAACTCTTCTGAGGTTATTTTAAGCTTCTGAAATAAAGAACTAAAGCCCAGAAATTCTAGAACTTGACTAGAATTTTGCTATCATTGTACATAAAATGTGCATAGATGTTACAGAAACTGGGAGCACGAGAAAAAGAAATATTTACTCACTGTGACCATTTTCACTCTAACAGAAAAGACCAGATGTTACTCGGACACAAGGATAAGGACAAAACTTCCATTGCATTAAAATCAATCACAGAACATATGTATGCAGTAGTTTGAAAACACATCTTCACAGTTCTTCGCCCATATAGCCCTTCATAAATTTTTAATTAAGGTGCCACAGGTACTCACAAACAAAGGGTGTAGAAACAAAAAAAACTTGGAAGTTTTAATGGAGAGCTCTTTTTGTCCCACTGATGGATAGCAGCCAGGAAAAACACCTTGTATTTCACCCTTCGAGGCTCAACTAGGTCTGAAATGTATGCAATGATTTGTCTGGGAACACGAACAAGCCCTGCTCATGCTAGTGTTGCTTATTGATGCTTTCATCAGTAAGGCATTACTAAGGCATCAATAAGGCATGCAGAAAGACAGCAAGACACAAACCTACCCACAGGGGCTTTGGACAGGATGGCACCTACAGGCTGGATGGAGCACCATGAACACTTGTATCAATCCTCCAGTAGCTGAATAGCATTAACTTGTACTGATCACAGCACAGGCTGCCCAAGTTTTGCAAGTGTTTGAAAAAATGCATCAGTTAGGCCTCAAAACATAGAATTACTGCACCTAACTACAGGGCAAAATTAGAGGGGTTATTGTAGTTCACTATATATCAGGTTACTGGCAAAAAAGGGAACTAAAAAGGAGTTATATAGAGCAGTTATCACTGTGGTACACAATGGCAGCAAGACCACCGTGCCCTGAAGTTCTGCCACGGCTGATGAGGCAATCATTATTATCTGGGGACTCACTGAACTCTCGTTTTCATTTAGTTAAGACTTACTTTGAGCCAGCTGTTGATCTCATTATTGCAGCAGGAGAACAGGAAAAGTGATGCTGTAATTTGGACAAAAGCCCCACTAGCAATAAAAATCCCAGCATCTTGAAACCTCCCTCAGAAGCCTGTCCCATCTCCCTTTTTAAAACAGCAGCAGAAGAAATACAAGACAAAACCGTAGCAACACTTAGCAGCATTCGCAAGTGTAAATTTAAGTAGATGCAAGTGCTGTGCCATATTCTTCCAGGCTAGTGTAAAGCCTACAAAAAGCATCTGCCAGGCCTGAGTACTAAACTGCTAATCAGTACTTTTTTGACTAGAGTAAATGAACTGGAAGCAACTTCAGTTTTAACAGCCTTTCACGATCACGGAAGATTTCTTAGTTACTTCACTGTGGTTTAGTGCTCTAGTGTATAAAACTCCCTGCCACGGACATGGACACATTCCCGTTACTTGATGAAGAGCAAACAGCTCTCTCCATTATCCCTCTGTGACCTACTGAGGTAGGGTAAAGGATCTCTTGCACATACTTCTCTGGATGCAATACCCATTATTCCACAAATAGGCCTAAATCAGTTTTGAGCAGAGTTTATAATAAAGGTTGTAGTAGTTTCAGATGCACTTGTATTACAACTACAACAGTGGATGTGCACTTGGAGATAACCTGACCTACAAAGGGGGAAAAAAAACTTGGGAAGCATGGGAACAGATTTATTTGAAAGACGGCAGCTCCAGAACCCACCCTCCCACAAAAAAAAAGGTGAGAGAAAGAACTAAAAAATGTAGCAGAGTAACTGTTGCTAAATTTGCTTTAACAAATACTGGAAGCATAGGAACCCAGCCTTCCAGTGCACAGCTTCTTGACAGAGCAATGATGAAAAGAAGTGACACTCTAGGAAAAACATTCCTCAGAGACACAACTAAACAGGCTTAAAAGATGAAGACAGAAAAGCTAGTTGCAAGTCCATTAGAAAACATCTACTTAAAATAACCTTTAACTGCTCTGTCTCACTAATTATGCTGTTTCAGAATTCTTCTCTCCCAGAAATATTTTGCAGGGAAATAAGGAATAAATGACTTTATTCTTTTGCAGAACAATACCCACTATTCAGAGCGCCCTTCCATTCCCTCCCTCTGACAAAAGCTGTCAGATCTGGCAAAGGCAGAATAAAAGATGAATCCAGGTCCTGTGATAAAAGGGCCTTCTGTGAGAAACCAAAAGTTAAGTCTCTTCTCAGCATAAGGATGCACCCAAATTAGGGGGGAAACAAATACGGAAATAAATTACAGGCATCTGCCAGCATTATGATACTTGTCAACTATTGCTGACAAAATAAAGTTATTCCAAGTTTTAATTCACCTACAACTTTCCTCTACTGTGAACCTATAAAAACCAAAATCCTCTGACCTCAATGCTAATAAACAAGATTTGCTCAGCCCACATAATCTGCATGCAACAGTAATGCAAATCTATGATTTTAATATCATGTTTATGTATATTTAATATTAATTATATTTACATTTTTAAATTATCCTACTACATTAACAATACTAGATACAATATTTAGTAAAAACAACTACCATGGTTAAGTCTTCAAATTTTGGTAGTTTTCTATCAAGCATAAAACAGAATAGAAAACAAAGTTACCATGTGAAGAAGAAAGTGTATTTTAACAGAAGCAGCCAAGACCTGTTGCAAAACACAGATCATGTATGCTCACATTTAGAAAAAACCTTGCAGTAATAAAAGGTACTGTCATTCACTATATTTACAAGAAACTGCCTAATAGTTCAGTTACCAACTGCACTATAGTGATTACTTAAAAAAACCCACAGAGCATAGCATGTTGTCCTTCAGAAATAATTTGTACGTACGAAATGGCCTTGTTTAAACCATATGTGTTAGAAAATATAGAACTCTGCAGTAGAAAGATGTTAAAAAAGTTGAATACTGTGGAAAAAAATTTATTAAGTCTATACAAGTCTTCTGAAACAAACCATTGGCTTTGATACAGTAAATTCAAGTGAATATTCATTGCAATAGTATTTTTTCATACAGAGATCAAGAAGCCCTATAAGCTTCCCATTTAGTGTCTGTGACAGAAGTTTTATTTCTGAATAAGTAGCTGCACAAAGCAGACGTGATAAGAGATCTCACAGCCACAGTGAGCTACAGTTGAGATAAACTTATATTACAAACATTTCAGAAA
This sequence comes from Rhagologus leucostigma, assembly GCA_013397725.1. NCBI lineage: Eukaryota > Metazoa > Chordata > Aves > Passeriformes > Rhagologus > Rhagologus leucostigma. The sequence continues at coordinate 774,245 of VZTD01002137.1, forward strand.
ATTAGGAATCTGTACTTAAGTGTGGCAAACTGATTCACAATGAAAGAACAATGACATCACTCAGACCCCTTGCCAATAATGAAGACTTTCTGCAGCAAGTCTAGAGCAGACCATCATAAAAACCTAGAGTGCAAGAGTACCACAAATTTAGTATATAAATATCCCAGGATTAAAACTCCAGTTAAGCCATCAACTGAAGTGATGATTAAAAGGAAAACATGGCATCTCCCAGCTTTGCAAAGGACGCTTTCAAAGCATCTCTTCAAGAAAGTGCTGACAGCAACTAGGGCCTGCGCCAATTTGTGTTTTAGACGCCACTGCTGTAAGACAAAATTTTAGCAGATTTGTCTACGAACTGTGTAATCCTGCTGCTTTTAATACCTTAAAAAAGCATTTACTAGAAGAGATGAAATGTAACATTTATAGCTCATACTGTTTCTAAGATCTGTGCACACTATATAGTTCTATAATTTCAACAGAATTTAAAAATAAGACGAGGAGCAGACAATGCAGTAATGTGTTTGTTAGATGGCTTTGTTTAGAACAGTTACACAATTAATGTATACAGTTGTAAAATTTTTAGTGCATTTGTTCTTGCACATTATTTATGCTACTTATAAAAACCTGAAGATTGCGAATTGGGCATGCTTACCATAACATTTTCAAACTGGGAAAGCTGCAGAACATTTTTTCTACAAGTGTTCACTGCCATGATACAAAACAAATATGTGCAAACTGCAAGGTCCCTAAAAATAGCATTTAATGACTTTATGTACAGAAAGATGTAACTATCTGTTTAAATATGCAAAGAATAAGCTTCCCAAAGTTTATAACACAGAACAATATCCACCACATGCTCCTCCTCCTCCATATCCTTCTTCCTTGTTTGATAACTTTACACCTCTGTTTTGGCTTTCACTCTCCCACAGTCCAGGAGTCTGAATGATTTTTTCAACAAGTTCTTCAAAGGCACACTGCACACCATCACATGTTTTTGCACTTGCCTCTGGAGAGGGGACACAAAAAGTCAAGCGTTACCATAACTTCTGGTAACTTGTTTAATATTTCTCTTTCAGTTAAGTTTCAACCTACAACAGACTTACAACTTCTACAACATATTCTGTAAAAATATAGCAGTGCCAAAATGAGCAGGTATGCAGATTTGTTACCACACAGGTAGCACCTCAAAATATTTTTCTTAGAAGAGCTTTCAAGTTGAACTTCACTAGAATATATGGAGAGAGCTATAGCTTAGCTTTATTTTTCTGTGGAAAGTACTCCAGTAAGAAAAATTAGGATTCTTGTCTGAAAAACCTGGTTGCTGTTCTGTATTTCAGCTCTGTACATTAGTCATAACTGCAGTACCATCAGATCATAAGAACCAAGGCTCCATACTGCAGGATTCTGTGTCCATCGTCATGATAATACTCATCTGATATAAAGCAATAAGGGATCTCATTCCTTTTGCAGTTAGAAGAATTCTAGGTAATTTTACTCAGGATTCTTACTTTGACCAAGACTAAGAAATCTAATCACAGGTTATATTATGAGAACAACAGACACCACCAGAAACTGTTCAGTTCCGCAAGGGCTTGCCCTGTTTGTCTATGCAGCCATGCAGAAACTTAACATATGTAGCATGCATATATACATATATATATATAAATATGCACACTTAGTTATAGTCTAATTCTCATTTTTGTTTTCATCTTCCATGCACTTAATAGCTTGTGCCTCAACTTTGAACTCTTATTTCCACATCTGACACTGTAGCTGAAAAGAAACACAGCACGACACTAAACAAAAGTAAGTCTTCAGTCAGAGATAAAGAATTTAAGTCTAAGTACAGGAATGAATGAGTACATGTCAGTGAACTGCTCTGCTACTGGCATCATCAGTACAGGAATAAATGAGTACATGTCAGTGAACTGCTCTGCTACTGGCATCATCCTGTAAAATAATCCCTTCTGATCCTTAGGTGAAACATGTAAAAAACATATACATAAAGAGTCACTTCAACATCCATTTTTTAATTTATTGTTATATGGCTTTGCCTACAAGACCCATTTCATTTTGCAGCAAGATGAGACCAATATATTTGCTCCAGTCACAGTTATGTCATTATTCAATCCCACCCACTGTTTATAAGTTAATTATATACCTACCTATTTTTACATCTCAGTTCTAATACAGATATCTCTCAGGTACCAGCTGTTTTGCTATACTGAAGGCTGGTCACTAGCACCAGTTTTCCCTCTTTAATTTTGCTTCTGTACTTAATTTAGCAAGTCAGCTGGGAAAAGAAATTAGACAAAACCCCAAACCCAAAACAGGTTTCATCAGGCTACAGAGAGCCTGCCCTTCATCCTTATGAATTTCTATATAATTATCCACATTTAGAACAGATATCTGGACATAGGGAAAATTTTAAAAAACAGGAATACTCATTATCTTTGTGCCTACTGCAGGTGAGAAATATCAACTGGACTGGACATATAAAGACTATCCATCCTACAGAAGTGGTACTTTTCCTCACATGAAAAAAATCAAGAAAGACCTCTGCAAATATCTATAACATACCTATGAACAACATGGAATGTTTTCTTGCAAATTTGAGGCCTTCATTTCTGTCAACTTCACGGTTGTCCTATAATAAAACAAAGCATTAGTATTCATTATCAACAAAATACACCAGCAGATGACTTACTGCAGTTGAATTTGGTTTACCTTATCAATCTTGTTTCCAACTAACATTTTCACTATGTCATTCCTTGTGCAGTATGTTTCCAATTCATTTAACCAGTTATCCAGCTTCACAAAAGTATCTCTTCTCGTGACATCATAAACTGAAAGATATTAACGATATTATTTCCACAATATTTTTCCAAGAATTACAGCTTACATTACAAAAGGAGCAAAAATGATGGCTTTTTGAATCAGAAAACTGAAGGAGTCCTAAGGATTCAAATTTACCTTCTATACGAACAATTGGGAAAAAAAGTAGGACATCCACCAGCTCAAATCACTGATGCAGAAAAACCCCAAGCTTCAGCCACCTATGGTTCTCAGACTAATAAACCTTGATACATCCTAGCTTACAGGCCAGAGACTATAATTCTCCAAGGAATTCTACACTTGCAGATCCCTGATGTAGGATACCTAAAACCACTACACAACAGCTATGCAAAGAGGATGGCATGACCTTCAGTACTGAAGCTATGAAAGTGTTTTTTCCTTTGTTTTCACATCCCACATGCAGACAGGCATAAACAGCTTCTTTTAATCGAATCTCTAAATTGGCTTGCATGAACAACCTTATTTTTTGGAAGACAGGTAACAAAAAAATAGTCAGGAGATACTGAACAAAATGGGAAAGCAAATCTCAACAGCAGAACCTTCTATCTCCTGAACAGTGCTTGTTTACAGCTTTCAACAGAAAGTGGCAGGTTCAGTGCAACTAAGTGACTTGACACGACATGCTTTGACAGCACCTTCCTGTATCAGGAAGATAATGCAACTCACGACTTGGGAAACCTACCAGGAGGTCACATGACAGATGTTATTCCACATTAAACAATTTAACTAGACACAGTATCTTAGCAAGGTTCTCTAAAGTCAGAAGCAACTTCAGGAAAATTAAATGTACTGCCCTGCCCTTACTTTAGTCAGCTCCTCACTCCTAGCAGTGGGGAAGCAGAACTGCACAGCTCAGTGCCTAGCAAACAGGCTTCCACAGACGAAAGAAAAGCACAAATGAAACTTCACTGTGAAGCTACAATTATGGGTTTTGCCTGGATTTCTCACACACAGATTGGTGCTTTCTACATGCCCAGCTAGTCTTTTCTAAGTGATTCTGACTGCATAACATTTCATCACTTGGGAGACAAATAATAAAAAACCCCAGCCATATTCCATACTGTTTATCTTAACTTCATTAGGAAAAAACAACAGGGAGAAGAAGAAAAAGCTGGATCATACTGATACAGAGAGACTCCACTGAGGAGATGTTTTTTTTTACTCTTCAAATACTCTTCAGGCAAAAATAAAAAGCAATAAATAAAAGACAAATTCATGACAGCACAAGGAAAACGGCTCCAAGCTATCCTTTCAGATAGCATTAGCTTTTATTCTCATGCAAAAATCAGAGGTTCTTAAGCCAGTATGATTGACTACATGAGAAAGAGGTTGAGACATCAAGATCCTTTAATATGAGTTGTTCAACACAGATACAAAGATTTTTAATATCAGTTAGATATTATATAAAGGCTATATGAGTTTGTGTAACTCCAATGCCCGAGAAAACCACAAACATTTGAACTAGCATGCAAAGATATACTTACCTAGGATAACACCTTGTGCACCTCTGTAGTAACTGGGGGTTAATGTTCTGAACCGCTCCTGACCTGCAGTATCCTAAAAAGCCATTGAAAAAGTTCCATTATTTAGAATTTGAGCAGAATGTAGTTTAGCTTTCAGGTATTTGAACGTACAAAGTAAGATTTAACCTATATTCTACTAGCAGATTAGCTGAGTTTATTACATCCCCTGCTGTTTTACTACACATTAATTTTGAGATTTTATGTAGTCTGTCCCGGGAAACACCTTCAAACTATTAAATGCAGTATATAACTGGATTATATAACAGTAAGATAGCCATTTCTGCAAAGGCATTGGATCTGCAGCTAGTACTGCAGCAGCCAGCAAGAAAGCAGCATAGCTGCAGTACTAAGATTTTCTAACAAGCATCACAGCCCATGACAACAAAACCAGTTCCTTCACTTCAATCACTTGGTTCAATTAAATTTGATTGAGTATCTGGGTAAATGCACTAACATGCTATAACACAGCAGAAGCAGAAACAGAGGTTAGAGGTTTTTCTGGTTTTAAGCAAAGTTGAGTTTACATCCTAAAATTAGAATGCTGTTTTCTTATCAGAGATTAAGTTATAGTGCACACTTATTGAAGACTTTATGCATAGAATATTTAAACTACTTTATCCAATTTATCTAGGTTAGAAGTGACACATGAAACACTGTGGATTCCCTGACAAAGAACCTGAATAAGCAAACCGGACTTCAACATTCTACAAGCCACTCAGTCAATGTCACACATCTAAAACTGGTTTTGTGTCATGATGCACCTTCACAAGCTTTTCTTTTCCAGTTTACCTCAGGATTATTTCTTTATATTTACCAATATGTAACAGTAACTTACCATTCCTCATTCTGCTATCAGTCTGGTTTTCATTCTGTACGCCTTTTTTATTTTCTGTCAAGCTATTGCATTTATTTTCCTTGTCAAACCCATTTATTTCACTGATGATGACTACTGTAACTAAGACATTAAGTCCTCTTTAGTGAGGTATGAAACTCTCCGAGCTACAGAAACATTGAAATACACATTTCATGTTCTACTACTACTTCCCAAGGAAACGAAGGTCTGGTATCTCGCTTATATGACAAACAAGGTTTTAATCTTGCTTGGTACAAGAAGACACAACTGGGTCTGGCTATTCAAAAGGTGCTTCAAGTCACGTAAGTGTGGGGGCTGGTTTACACAATGGAGAATATTTTTAAAAAGCTTGGAAGTACTTTTTCTTCACTTGCTGTAATAGAACTTCTACTTTTAACTAGAACAGAAGTTGAACACTCTAAAGCTACAATTACAAACACTGCTCCTCTCTCTTTGAAATGAATCTGCTACAAATAAATCTGACATTGAGCCCATAAAAGTCTTTGTATGAGGGCTATGAAGTTTAGACTAAAAATGGGTTTAAAGAGGTAACATATGAGCATGAAACTGTAATTGTTAACCTATTAATACACAACCTCAGCGTTACAGGCAAAATTTAGTAAAGAAGTGCATCCTTCTACTGATTTCATACCATTTAATTCCTCCCATACCATTTAATTCCTCCTTTTCTCTACTTCTATCCCAACCAGACCTGGAATTAGTACTGCAGAAGCCCACAGGCAGCAGAACCACTCCATCAGCCAGTTGTCCCACAGTTCATTGCACCTTCTGAATGCTGCAGTATTAACCTTCCACTTCTCCAAATCACCTCCTCATAACAGAAAAGGATTCTATACAAACTGTACATTATACAAATCCTAGCTATTCCTAAAGCAAAGCAACACACGAAGAACTTAGGAAAGACTTACCCATATTGCCAGTTTAGCTTTGTTTCCATCAACTGAAATAGTTTTCACCTTGAAGTCCACACCTAGAGGAAGAAAAATATTTTAGTTCTTCAAACATACTACAGCTATCTTTGAAAAAGAAAATAAAGAGAAATGGAAGAAATAAAATCAAACTCTGAAAAAGATCTGTGTTTTGCCATGAGCAGGAAGAGTAAATTCCATTAGATATTTATGAACCTTGCTCAAAATGCAAGGTTTCCTTGCTGACAGACTTTTGCAAAAGCCTACGGGCCTTTTAAACTGACTCAAAATATTTTATGGAAGTAAGGCAAATACTACATCTCTTGTATTAAAGCACATACACCAGGACAAACTTTCAAGTTTATAATTCACATGGATTAATTTTCTATTCATTACTCACAAACATGTGCTCCAAACAGACAACAAGGTAATGGTTCCTCTGCTCAGTCATCTACTCCAACATGTAACAATTCTTCCCCCTTCATGTGTCCTCCACCCCCAGGAACTAGCAGCCTATCAATTGCTCAAGGACAAGATGCACAAAGCTCAGGCCAAGGAGAACAATGTCAGTGACTGCAAATTTAAAGGATATAGTGACACACATGTGTTTGAGAGGCTCAGCACAGTTATGATCCATTATGCTTTAATTTAACCCTCGGGTTACTAACAGCAAGTAACTAACCAGAAATATGTTTCAAGTACTTTGGAGTGACCTTCACTTCCCACCAGGCAGCAACTCCAAAATGAAGTAGCAGTGTGAAAAGTTGATAACAACTTTCAAGTGCAACAGCAACCTTTTTGCACTTAGAATTACAATGTCAATCATCACACTCCCTACCAGAAAAAGAATTTAACTATTCTAATAAAAAATGAGTAGAGCCTCAGGTTGAGTGTGCTGCACTTACATTCCCAAGTTCATGCAGATTACAAACAAATACAAACAACTGCCAAAATACATTCAACTTAAAGTGATAAAGGATATATAGGATGATTAAGAAACTGCATATTACAAGCAGATTTAAACTTCAGTTGCAATGAAATTTAAAAGAGCTTTGTTTCAAAAAAGACAAACACAATTTTTATTCCACTGTTTCACAGCTTCAGCTCACTGAAATGTTCTCTGAAGTGTCAGGTGTTTTTCAAACAAAGTTCTGCACTGGAAGAAGCCCATACTCTATTTCAAGCAAAATTTTCCCAAAGTACATCAACTTTTGTAGTAACTGAACAGATCTTAGTCTTTTTCATGTACTAGGACTCCTAGTCCCTAACTTAGCAGTAATACAATGCTCAATATCATGTACAAGGATGGTACACTATTCTAGAGTTATGTTCACAGAAAAGAACAGTCACTATTAACTTCATTTTATACACCAGTTCTTAGAACTTTACCTAGTTCACAGAAGTCTGCTATGCTAGCAATTTGACTCAATTTGATCCTAGAACATTCTGTTCTGTCCACTTTTCAGCACTCAGCAGTAACTTTTAGACTAATAGAATTTTTCTTCCACTGTAATTGCATGTTTCTTCCACTGAACTCCAAAAATCACCATTTTCAGTTCAGTCAGCATATCCAACAGTTCACAGTGCATTCTTTTATCCATTATGGCACCAAACCTGTAACTGCAGATATTACAAACCTATTGGATTCTTAACATGATAAATTAAAATAAGTCATAATAATTTCAAGAAACAAAACTTTCTTCCTTAAGATAAACAAATTATATGTATTCTGAAGCCACAGTATCCTCCCATTCAGTAAACAGATTCAGTATCTTGTGCCTGCACAGTTCAGCAATTTTCATTTAACGGAAATGGATATATAAACCTTTATGTTAGCCTTGCTGCTGGTTTAAAATTCACTTTAAATTTTGCAAGAGCAATGCAAGTAAAATACTAAAATAGTGACTAAACTCCACATGTTAAACTGACTGTTGAAAAGCAAAAGTATGAAAATGAACTAAGAGCACACCAAAATATACCTTTTAAAGTGATTGGGGCATGTCAAATATAATTCTAACAAACAAAGGAGCTCAACACATATAAAAGCCAATTAACAAAAAGAAAACTTTTAAATACTTAGGTTTTTGGTTGCCAATCTGCCATAACAGAAGACAAGTAGAAAAAAAATTTAAGGGTCAAGAAAATCTTGTTGAATTAAACGAACAGGATACTTGTATTTCCTAAAACCAACAGTGAAATACAGACATGTTTGTGACAAGTGTCAGTTCTGACCTTGCAAGAGTGATGTGTCTACCCTTGACAGCAGAAAGCTGACAGTGCTTTCCACCATGCCTTGGAAGGCAGCCAGAAACAAGACAGCACTACTAGACTGTACTCCTGCGTGTTAACACCTCCTGCCTCAGCACTACACACTAACATACTACGGACTTACAATCTGCAAGAAGCAGCTCTGCCAATGATACTGCTCTCACATTCAGGCCAGTAAGGCCATGCTGTATTTACAGAAAGTGCACAATCAGCTCCAGTGTAGTACTTGGGTTGTAGGTAAGTGACAGGTTGGACAGCTTAGGAGTTTGAGGACTCCAAATGTAAAGAAAGCTAAAAAGTTAAGAGACATCAGATCTGTGCGATACATCACTTCATTTACGAAACAGGGATTGCACTGAACACGTATCTAGAATCTCTCATACAAAGAGCAAGCAAGCGAAGGCAAGCATGACCAGCAAGGACAATAGAAAATACTGGGGTACATGTAGTCTGGTAAGACCCATGTGATGAAGCCCAACAAACAAGTCAGCCTCAAGAGAATATAAGGACAAGTAATCTGCTAGGTTAAATACAACATGTTTAATCCAACTGAAGCTACTAAATCTGAACTATTTGCCAAAAGAAGCTTATTCTTCGGAGAGTATCACAGGATTTTTACTAAGTTCTGAAGAAAAACCCCCACAAAACAGTCATTTAGAGTTTCTTTTCAATTGCATCCAACAGGTCTGTGCAATCTATGAAGGTAAGGTATGTCTCAACAGGTCATCACAGGGGATCAGTTGGGCTGCAGTCAAGGCTTTCCTCAGTATTGTGGGTTTGTGTGCACTTCTTGCTATATGTTAAAGAAAACCAAACCAACCAAAGTTCTCTTCACTTTCTAATCCAAATAAAAAAATTATCGTCACTTTAGCCAGTTCAGCAGTCAGTATGCAGATGACATTGAAAGACATTATTTATAGTCCATTCATTTTGGAAAAGCACCAAAGTTTCAGTTTACTCTTCAGTTTCAACAGGAAAGCCTTTAAAACCTCTTCTGTCCTTCTGTCCCTTAACTTAAAGCAAAATAGTGTTTAATTAGCACAAAAAGAATTCCAAGCCAAGACTCACAAAGTGTTTTGACACTTCACCATCTTGTAAGTACCTGAAATTGACACCTAGGGTCTGTCTTCATGCAGCAGAATAGTTACTTCTAGGAACTCACTCCAACTGCTTTATCTATATGAACAACAAATCATGCCCTGAATTTAACGCCAACATGTTGCTTCTTAGAAATACATTCACCCGAAAAGTGGCAATGCCACTGGATAGCAGTTTAAAAAGAAAAACAAGAAAATAAATAAGAACCCAGATTCCATCCTTTTCCAGTTAAATGGGAAAAAAAATGAATCTGCTATCCCCCATGAGTGCCCCACACACCATGCTGTAGGACTTGCACAGCTGGGGTCACAGTAGCTGTACCGCACAGCACTACCTCAAACATCAGCTAGATGGGCCTAACAGGGTGATCTATGCCAGCTTTTGCTCAGTCTCTAGAAACTGACTTTTCCTGCCAAACGATCACATTCATTCCAGATTAGTATATCTGTTTCAGAACTCAAACTCTATCTGAAGTAATGCTTACATTGAGTACTCTTCCTCCTTTTCCACATCAGAAATAGAGCAGAGTAGGACCCTCCAGGTAGGATCTGCCAGCAGTAAACCTTGAATTGTTGCTATTTAACAACCAGTGATTAGCTACCACACATACTGTTGTACATTTTGACAAAACTGAAGAAGAATTACATCACGAAATAATTCCTTAGTTTCTCAAATAGCATACTGATGTCAGTTTTTGACACGGGTAAAGAATATTATGTACAAACAGCAGAAATGAAAAAAAAATAAACCCCACCATTAAAAACAAACAAAAACCCCCCAAACAATAAAGATAGCCAGAGACTGAACTAGTCTTTTAGTATCCAAAACATCATGAAAGCTGAAGTAGCTATTCTGCACTAACTTCCTGGCTCATGTGGTTGACATATCAAGAAAGTAACAGGACCTGAAGTATATGCAGTGCCAAAACTATCAGATTAGAATCCAAGATTGCCATCTTCACCACCTGATCTATTTCATTCCTGTTTCCTTCCATGCTATCCTCCCTCATAAACTGAGGTGGGGCTACTTGCACAACTTCATTTTTTACGAGCAATGGAATGAACAAAAATAGGCCATGTTCCCCCCCTTGGCTTCTCAGTGCTTTATATGAAATAGTACTCCTGAATCTTATTAACATTAGTCAATAAAAGATCAATTTATTTAATTCTTAATAAATTAGAGCTGGTTTTGCGTACCAACAGCTGAACTCAAAGAAAAAGTTTTATATAAGCTCTTAGACAGAACTCTGCCTACAGAGAAAGTAAAAAATCAACTGAAATGATTGTGTGAAAAAGTATCTCTATTTTCCATAATTCCAGTTATTACTTTGGCATTGAGTTGCATCATACTCTTAAAAGTTCCATTTTGCTTCCTTTGAGAACCAATCTACTTAGTGTATCCTGCATTCTGGGTCACTCTCCTCCAGCACAACTGACCCATGCCAGTAGGTAGAATACCAGCACAGCAGTGACACATCACTGCCTTTTTCCCAAGCAGCTCTAGATTCTTGGCACTCTTCCACTTTTCTCAGGAGTCTAGCTGCCAAGGAGCAGACTGCTAAGTAGAAGAAAAAAAGCCACATTGTAATTTCCTTCCCATAGAAGAAAAGCAGAAGCCACACAGAGCCCAGTGCACTCAAGTATCATCAGAAGTCAGAAGAGTTAACACTACCTGCTACAGAATCTTAAGATAGCTGCCAAGTACCATATTACAGAGACACAAGGTCCGGACAGCAATATTACTAGTCAAAAATCTGACAGCTATCTTGCACAGATAAATCAGAAGGAGAGTAGTAGATCTTACAGAAAGGCAGACATGTCTGAACTTCACTACATGTTAGACAAGTCTGAACAAACAACAATTCTACACTGAAAATGTTATCAATTTTTCGAAGGTAGTATCAGCACATACTTACCAATTGTTGCTGCAAGTTCTGGGTCAAATGTATCATCTGTGAACCGCAGCAGAAGGCTAATAGACAAAACAAGAAAAAGAAGATGTACTATTACTGCAGCATATCCATACCTTGCTGGAAGCCCATAAATTACAAGTCTGAAGGGAACAGCAAGATCACATAGCGAAATAAACTCACATCTGGTTAGTTTCTCTTGTTTTGTTTTTTTGGTAGGAGAGAAATTACGAAAAAAAGAGAAGAACATGGAAAGAATAGAGCAGACATGCTCTGCTACCTGAACCCATGTCTCTTCTCTGCATGTATCACCCAGAATGTCTCTCTGAAAACAAAATACCACACAAGTTGTCAAATCAGTTGCCTGAACAGTCATGTGATCTGCTTCGCAAAGCATTTAACTTCAACCTTATTCTACTTTTCCTCTTCCAGAATTCAGTACAAAAGTACTATTTTTTGTTTTGTTTCAATATTGCTTCATGCAGTATTTCTGTAAGCTTGAGAAATAAATTCCAAGTCAGATCTTCATCCCAGAAATAACTCCTTGAACTCGGCACACAGGGGAACAGCAAGGACAACACCCATCAGAAATAAAGACACAGAAGCCAAAGAGTAGAATTAGCTCCCCATTGTTTTATGATTCTGTATCTCTTTATATATAAGGACTCATGCACGCAACATATCCCTCAATCCTGATGAATGTGTTTGCTACCAAGAGGAAAAGTTACAACTAAGATTTAACAGCACATCACACCATAGCTGTGCAGGGTCCCTTAAAAAAGTGCCCAAAATGCCACTGGTGTCAATTGTAAATATTTTTGTGAGAGACAAAGATTCTGAGCGCACAGTTTCTGAAATCAACTGTGCATTTGTGGCAAGTGCATGTGGCAGGCAGCTGTTTGCTATGACCACAGCTTCTACGCATTTCCAGGCTGGAAAAACAAAATAAAGCCTTATTTACTTTTTGGTGCCCCCCTGCCCCCCTCTTCTTTTCTCCTCTTTTTGCTTGTGAATTTGGAAGTCAAGTGTTTTTTAGCTTTTGGACACAGTCCTGCATTGACAAAACTCATGGCCACTGAAATCCCTTTATTTCAATGAGGATGGGTGACAACTCCAAAGTTAATCATAGACCAACGTTTTTTCTCTCCTTACTCCAGAATCCCAAAACCAAATGGTAGCTTTATTTATCAAATAATAATTAAAATAATAATAATTTTTTAAAAAACACAGCACATAGGTTTTCACCAGTACCTTCAGATGTTTGTATCAGGATGCTATTTAAGAGCAGCTATTTTTAGCTACAACAAAAACTAGTTCATTCAGAACAGACAAATTATGGAACCCTTATACTACTACTAGAATAAAAACATCACTTTACCAGTCTTGCATGCCGAGCCCAGCCAACTTCTATCTTGCCCACCTTTTTTTCATATGCAGCTATCATCTTCTATAAAGCACAGCACCCTCACAGGGACCACATTTAAGACAGCACTTGTTCAGAAGTCAGAACTCCAACCACTTACTACATCATGCTAATACCAGTTTAACATCTGACCTTTCCTAGTCAACCAATAGGTACGAGACACAAATTTAGGAATAGTTCAATATTAAGTTCCTGTACCTGAACAACTGCACTGATATTGTTTAATAGCATTTTTATTTCCTCCACATAACACTTCTTTTAACAAGCTTTCTGATGTAAAGAAACATGTATATAAATAGGTATGCAAAACCACCGTGTGTTTTATCTGCCCTAGGAAAAATTCTTCCATATGGCCACTCACATATAAGAGATGACCTCAACTAAAAGAAATTTGCTCAGATCATGTCTGTCACCAGACACCTACTGTATTAGTTATCAACTCAGTAGTTAACTCAAACGAGTAACTGACAGGTTTTTAACAAACATGGGCGCTTTTTTTTCCAAATTAGCACTTAGTATGTAATTTAGGGTCATGGCAGAGGACACAGATTACTGCCACAAAAATATCAAATATAAAACTACTGGTGTGGTACACTCCCAGATACCATCCTGCATTTATATTCCACTCCCTTTACTAAGAACTATGTCACTACCAAAAAAAACACCCAAAAAACAAAACAAACAAACAAACAAAAAAACCCCACCCCACAAAAAACCCACGCAAATAAAATCCCAGCCCCTTAGGGCTGGGATTTAAAGTTTAGCCAAAGCCATGAATACGGCAGGGAGGAAGAAATCAACCTCAAAGTATTTGATAAAACCTCTAATTAGCAAAAAAACCTGCGTTAGGACTACTTTGCTGCGTCCCCATGCTCCCCCGCACACACCCAATGCTGGGTTCACTTGTGACTCTGCATATACATATTATGGACTAGACATTAACCCCAAAGCGCCATAGAGATGTACAAGGGCACCTATGTCCCCACGACGCAACGCTGCCCCGGGCACAGGGCGGCCCAGGTGACCCTGGGCAGCCCGACAGAACCCTCGCTTCATCTGTTTGCAGCTAGGTCTGGAAGACACCAGCTCGGGGCCGTCGGCTGCGGGAGCGCTGCGAAGGAGGACGAGGAGGAGGGAGAACCTCTCGCCCGCCCGAAGGCTGGCCGGGAAAGGGCGAGGGAGCCCCCCCCCCCCCCCCCCCCCCGCGCCCGGCCCTGCGGGGCGCAGGCCGCGCCCAGGCGCCGTTGTCCGACAAGGGGCCTAGGCCGGAGCCGGCCGGCCAGAAGAGGCCCTGGAAGGCTGGCGGGCGTCCCCTCACCTGGACTTGCCGACGCCGCTCTCGCCGATGATGAGAATCTTCAGGGTGGTCAGCACGTCCTCGTCCATCCCGGCAGCACCCCCGAACCGGCCCCGACCGCCCGACGCTCCCTGCGCAGCTGCGGCAGCGGCGCTGCGCCTGCGCGGGGCCGCCCGCGGTTTGCTTACAGCGGGCGGGGCGGGGCGGGGCGGGCCGCGCGGTG
>VZTD01002137.1:788788-815493 GCA_013397725.1 Rhagologus leucostigma
CGGGCCGTGGCCTGAGGGGAGCGGGGCGGTCCGGTGGGGTTTGCAGCTGCTGTCAGTGTCAGAATCGAGGGCCGTGGAGAGAAGAGAAACCAGATGAAATGGCAGCGGGTTATTAGGCATTGGAATGAGCTGCCCGAGAAGGTAGTGGAATCCCCGTCCCTGGAGGTGTTTAAGGAAAGACTGGACGTGGCAAGCAGTGCCACGGTGTGGTTGACAAGGTGGTGATCGGTCATAGGTTGGACTCGATGAGCTCAGAGGTCTTTTCCAGCCTCTGATTCTGTGATTGCTTGCGCGGCACGAAGGCAGTCGGCCAGCGCCCGGTGCGGGAGCAGAGCCAGCTGCCGCCTCCCGCGGGGAGCCGCTGGTCCGGAGCCTGCCACCAAAACGGGCTCGTTTGGGCACAAACCAGCACTGGAGGCCACCACATACTTTTCTACCAGCATTACGTTCTCCGCTAAAAGCCCAAAATGTTTTTTTTAAAACCGATTCCTATGAGAAAGTCTCTTTATAACCAATTCAGCTAACCTGCTATTATGGCTTGAAACTTACCTTAGGCCATGTGTAAACATGTGCAACTCTTCTAAAATTAACAGAGTACATGACAGATGTGGGTCTGAGATTCCTTGGGCAGTTCTGTAGTCCTTGGCCCAGCTGGGCAGCCTCTGGACAGGCCAGAGACTGACTCCATCAAACATAAACAAGTTCAGGCTCTTCCGTAATCACATCAATCACACAACCAGTCACACTAAAGGAAGCGATCAGGCCATGTCAGCAGTTTGCACAAGACAGGTGCACTTGTGAGGCCATCGTGGTTTCTGTCAGAACAATGGCTGCAGAGGACACAGCTCTTCCAGAAGAGACCTGACTGCTGAGCAGTTGCCTTCACCTGAGTTCCAGGGTCAACACAGAAACTGTTCTCTTGTGTTTTTGTGGTAAACTCTTCTGTTGCCTGGCTCCTTCCACTTTCAGGATCTGGTCTCCTGACTCTTCTACCTCAGAAAAATAAGTCCCAGGATGAGTACAACAGTAATTATCCTATTAAACTATGGAGACATATTCTATAATTAAACATGCAAATGGCTGGCTGTGTTTACAACAGCATTGTGCCTGTTTGTAATGAATAATCTGAAATTTGTTGAAGGTGTGACAGTTTTTGTAGTTTGGATTGTGCTTTGCAGTCATGCAAGAAAGCAGAATGTCTATACTCCGTAGTTTTTGTTGAAGTGTACAGGAACTGTGGGGTCTTAGCATCGATCAGGATGAAGATTTGAATTTGGAAGGTATATCCAAACAGCAGAGTATTCCACTAAGGCTACTGAATCTCTTGAAGTCAGAGAGTATTTGTATTCTGGGATTTGATTTTTTTCCACCACAGCCATAGAATTAAACTATTCAATGTGGCTATTAGTCCTGATTCAGATCATAATCCTGTAACTCACTCAGAATGAAGGATGGGACAGGATGGCATTCAGATCTTTGACTTTGATGATGAGCAGATGCAAGAAAAGAGGGAAAACCTGCCCTAAATGAACAATTCCATAACTAACGCTTATGGATGTGATGTTTTAGACCTTCTTAGGCATGCCCTTTGAGAACAGGTATTTCTCCAGGTTGTCCTCCTTCAGGTAGAACTATGTAATCCTCTCACTTTGAGACTGGATCTGAGTGCTGCAGTCAGCCTGTTTGCTGTCTGCATCTATTTTAACTCTGGAAAACTGGGCCCATTGCAGGAACCAGCCATTGGATAATTAACGTGTCTCAGTCCTTCAAAACAAGAATATTATTTATTCATTGAAAGATGTGCAATGATAAGGACATCTTTCAACAAACTTTTGTATAGTTTCTTCATTGAAGCCATCTCTGAACTGGGAGAGACATCTAACCTGTTGTAATTCGTGGGTGCCTATCTTTTTCATTGCCTGCTTTTCAGGACTCATCAGGAGTCCTTGCTTACTCCTAACAACTAGCCCAATCCCTTGAATAAGGCTGGGAGGGTTTCTTTTTTTACTATTCATTGTTCCATTTGATCCTGACTTCAGATGTGGGAGGGTGAAGCCATAGCAGTGTGCTTAGCCCTCCCTGATAATCAGTCTTCCTAGAAGAACACTGGAGATTTATTTTTTTTATGCTATGTTGTTTCGTCTTGATTTCTTCTCAGTGATCTCTGCATTTCTGACAGAATGGCACAGAACAGATCAACTTATATAATATTTATAAATAATTATGCATATATACTTTCCTTATTCTACATACACTGCTAAGGGAAGCAGTCTGATGGTGGAAAACTAGCATAACTGATTCCAAGGCAGGTCACTGCTATAGGAAGAGGGAGACAGAGACAGCCAGACAGACAGACATCAACTTTGCACTTCAGAGTTTCCTCTCATACTTTACAGTCTTGTATGAAGTCTGCTTGGTTCCTGGTTTGATACAGGGCTCAGACAAGTAGAAAAATGTCAGGTGCATCTCAGCTTGTGCAAATGTATGCAATCAGTGTTCCTGAGCTTTTAACTACTTCAGGGATGTGACAAAGAAGGAAAGACATCTTGACAATGATGTCCTGTACTCTCACCATTAAAAGTACCATCCTGTACTCTCCGTGTCCACTGTGTTACAGACTTGGCTATATCTTTGACTATGGTAACAGGTCATTGGGACTGAGTAACTGTGATTACCTTTTTCAAAAGATGAGAAACTATAGCCACTCCCTTAGGGCTGGGATCTATAATGAAAGGACCATTGCACTTCATGCACCCTCAAGGGACTGTAGAGCAGTTGCATAGTGCAGTGTCCTTATGCAGCACTGAGAGTAAAGGTGAGAAGGACCTCCATCCAGTTTGTTCCTGCTGAACCAGCTGCAGGGTAACCTCAGCAACAGAGATGAGTGTGTCAGTAATAATCAGTCATTACCATGAGAGACAACCTGGAATAAACAACAAAGAGCTCTCTCAGTCTCATTCTGCATCTGAAAGACACCTGGGAGCCTTTGGTAATTACACTTGAACCATCTGCCTTACTTCCACAGCTTAAATGTGGGAATAATGGTATTTGCTATAGAAGACTGCAGAAACAACAAGTCAAGGGAACTAAGCTGCGGCACTCCTTTGTTTAGCATGAGCTCTGAAATTCATGATTGAGAGAGTGTCCCCTTAACTACATGGCTATCCTCCTGTCTCTCTATGGCCTGTGAAAACAGGCCTTGAAATGTATAGGTTCTGTTTAGGTGTCTAGGTACACACAAGTCTCAGGAGCATGCACCTCTCTAGGTGTCAAAGTCCTTAATTCACTGGCATTCTCAAAGATTTTCTCAGTTAGGCCAATCATGCCCAGTGTCCAGCAGAAGCTGAGAAGCTCAGCCACTTCAGAGAGGAGTTGACAGCAATCTATAGGTCTCCTGCTGCAAAGACTAATCCTGCTGTCCCGTTTCCATATTGTGAGGCTGACCTATCTGTTGTTGTGGCAGTGAGTCAGGAGTTATGATTCACAGTGAAACAAGCATGATTGCTAAACTCACCAGTCCCTCCCAGCAGAAATGACACGCATACACAGGCTCATTCTTTTTTGCTGCTTCATGAAGTAATTTGCAAGGTTTGTAAAACTGGCACTATATGTGTCATATTAAGGGAGGTTCCTTTTCTGTGTGACATCCTTAAACACACTCAGCACATCTACATGATTTCACATTCAGTTAATAAAAGTGAGGAGTGAAAGTACTGCAGCAGTCCCAGAACACTGGGCAGGATTCTTCTAGAGACCACACTGCAGTGTAAATGATTCTGCTATGTCTGGCCACTCCTTTTCTGAAGAATCCAGCCTATTTTTATGAAGAAACTACACAATAATCTTTCTCTTCCCCCTTTCTACAGCAGCCAGAACTGGGCACTCCCATCTGTTGATGTTCTCAGTGTCTGCTTGGTTTCTGTGAACAGTAAGGGGGATTTAAGACTATAAGCACATTAGCTCTGGGCAATTAAAATACACTGCTTATAGTCAACACAGTTTAAAAAAGCATTGCGGCTGTGACAGGAATCGCCTGTTTGGGGAAGAACAAGAAAAATATTGTTTCAGCCACTCAAAGAGCCATGGTTGTATGTGAGGATGATATGCCAGTATTTTTCAGAGAAAACCAACATATATATTGAAGATCATTAACTGAGACTTGCATAATGACCATGAGTAGATTGCTGATTTTGTGCTAGAATAATGTGATTGCTGAAAATAATATAAAAAACTTAATTACATGCTTTGGAATTTTATTTTGCTAGATACAAGTTGTAACTTATGAGACATCACATCTTGCTTCTCTGCTGGAAAATGACGAAAAAGGCTAGCCACCTCCTACTTATATAAAATTTTGTTCAGATAAATTGGCTAATCATTTAATCCCAAGTAATGCAAGCAGTAATCTTAAAATCAACACTTTATCTTTCTGCATTGTGTAATGAACCTTGTACCAAGGACAGCTTTTAATACTGGAAGACCTAAATACTATTTTTTAAACGTCTCTAAAGCAACCATTGAAATCTGTAAACAATAATGATAGAGAAGTAGATTCTGTTTAGGAATGTTAGATTCCTTAAAAAACATTAATTACATTTTAAACAATAAGAAAACAGCTTTCATATTTGAGCTAAATCTATCATTTACAGTACATCAACAATGAAAATGGTAAGACAACAGATTTCAAAGGACACAATAAGAAAAACAAAGTTTGGATGTTAAAGTTTTCCCACAGTCGCACTTCATGTGCACTTCATCAACATACTGAACTGTGAGTACTGTGAATTTGTCTTTTTCATAGCAAGTGTAATTGTATCCAGTGGAGCACAGTATATATCTACCACTCATCACAGAATCACTTACATTGAAAAACACCTCTGAGATCGAGTCCAACCTTTGAGTCATCACCACCTTGTCAACTAGACCATGGCACTGAGTGCCATATCCAGTCTTCCTCAAACAACTCCAGGGACAAGGACTCTATCACCTCCCTGGGCAGCCCATTCCAGTGTTTAACAACCCTTTCTGTGATGAAATATCTCCCTATGTCCAACCTAAACCTTCCCTGGAAAAGCTTGAGGCCGTGTCACAGCCTGTCCAGATCTCCTTGCAGAGCCTTCCTGCCCACCAGCAGATCAACACTCCCATCCAACTTGGTGCCATCTGTGAACAAATCAATCCTCTCAAGCAGAAATCACAGATTATCTGGCAGATCAAGTTGATAGGAAGTGTTTCCTCTCAATCGTAACAAAATAAAAACTACTAATATGTGTCCAAATCTTACTATTTCACATTGATGCCTCAGTTTTTCAAAAACCATTTTAGGATTTTCTTTGGAAAAGAGAATTTCTTTCCTATGCTGGAGGGACAGCTAAAGATGGATTTTACGGATACAGTAAACCTGCTGAAGGAGACACAGTAGCCACGCATCTGTATGCAGTACCTTTCTGCTTCAGCAAGGTCTGTATTTCTCACAAGCAAAACAACTCAGGTTCCTTCTCAGAAAGCAGCTGTTCTGAAAGAACTCTTCCTGTTTTCAAAGAAGGTATACTTTAAATTATCATTTCAAGGGGGGGGAAATATGGAATGGCGTGAGTTTGCATTTAATAAAGAACTTATTTCTCCTTTTCCAGTTGCTTTCAGTACTTAATATGGTTAATGTTAAGGGGGAAGGGAAGGAATAACCCCTTCCCTGCTATGAGACCATCTTATCCATAATCTCCTTGAAGGGATAACATACCTCATCCAGCATTAGATCACGCGCGCCTGCAGGATTAGCTGTGAGAATGGCACAGGGTGGATTGACTAACCACTGCCATCAGTATCCTGCTCTTTGCACAACTTTATGTGAAGCAATTCTGGTAAATCAGAGAATCTGGTGGACAAAGGACAGAGAGATGATACCAAGGCAGAGATTGCCAAGTAATCCGAAAAACAATTTGTATTAAATCTATAATGATTTTTGGAAGAAATGCACACAGAAATGTAAATTCATGTGGGGGAAAATCAGAGCCTACTACGGCAACCAGTTTTATCAGGTCAGAGCAAAGTCCATCTGTCACCAGTGACAGTAGCTTTGCTTAGGCAACAGCATACAGGCAGGACAAGCATGAAATAGCACTTGCCAAGAGTGTTACTGCAGACTTGAGCAGCTTGTGACCCAGGCCTTTTTGAGCCCATTGTGATGGTCTTCATATGTAATAGCTGTATTTCTCTTAAAGAATAGCAGTATTTCTCTTGATAGAAAGTAATTTCTCATCCATGTATTTTTAACCCAAAAGAACACATAGAGCCTCCTGTGGCAGAGTTGCACAGATTAACTGCATATACATCCTTATTTTTGTTTTATTCTTTCTGCCTACTGCCTTCATTTGATTTCCCTTCTCAGATTAGGCACAACTGTGAGCAACCGTGTATTTGTTTAGTCTGTACCACACATAATTTTGTAGATCTCCAGCATACCCTCCCATAGTTCTAATTTTTTCAGCCAGAGGAATCATGGTCTGTTTAATTGTTCCTCATATGGAAGCCATTAAAAGTTTAATTATCATCTTTTCACTTTGCTGTACAGTTGCTTTCCTGATGAATCATTTTTCAGATGAGAAGACTAAACTAGAGAAAGTACAGAAAAAATTAGTGCCCTTACGGCTGAAAATAAGATGGTTTTGGTTTATTCTATGAGAGTTTTTAAATATTTTCTAGTAGTCTCTTTGTTTTAATGGTTACCAATTAGCCCTGAGCTAACATTTTCATAGATGGATACTGTTTCCCTAAAATTCGTGTTCGTAAAACACAATAATGTTTCCTAAATCCTTCCTTTGCCTATTTATTCCTGTCCTTTTACTCCTACAATTTAAACAGTATTTGTCTGTTTGAAATCCTGCCCTCCCATTCATTCTGGAGTGGTAACAGCCAGGTCAGTGCTCTTCATCACAAATGTACCTTTAGGATATTTTTAAAAGAGGATCACAGAGTAGAAGGAGAGAATTTCTTGCATTTCAATTTGTGCTCATTGCCACTTGTCCTGTCACTAGATACTGCTGAGGGGAGTCTGGCTCGATCTTCTTCACTCCCATCAGGTGTCAATCCACACTGACAAGATCCACCCTGAGCTATCTGTTCTCCAGACTAAACAGCCACGAGGGGTGTCATGACGGATTCAAAACTCTCCTTTATCTTGCTCTTTACCCATGTTGGCCTTTTCAGTAATTCAAAAGCTGGTACTGACAGGTGGCTTACAGTTACTCTGAACTTCAAGTATGATGTCCTTAATATAGTCTGCATTTTGCCTCCATTCTACCCTTTAGTCATCTTTAAAGTGCTCTTCATTGGGGTTTTTAGGGGGTTTTTTTTAGGTGCAGGATTTTCCTCCTTTTGTTATTTCTGCAAGACCACTGAAAACGATTGTTACTCTAAGACTTTTTCATAGTTACATTTTGGCTGTGGGTCCCTTCCAACTCGGGACATTTTATGATTCTATGATTCTGTTCCCGTCATCCAGGCCAATATCAATAGTTGTTCTTCCTCTTGTGCTGAGCTGTTTATAGATGTGGTGGTGCATTCCGTTTCTCTCTCCTTGGGGCCACTCTCCAATCTCAGGAATTCTCATTAGGCCTTGGCTTTTGTACACTAAGTTGTGAGAAGTGTCCATTGACCGCAGCAGGAACTGTTACAGGGCTAAGGTGGGGGCAGAATAATCATACCAGGTACTCCTGTTGCCTGACTACAGTGGGGAAAAAGAGATAATCCATCACCCCATGACAGCCTTGGGTCATTCTGTACCCGATTTGTAGCCTGAGTGGAATGGTACCATTGTGCCTGGACTTTTGAATATTAATTACTGACCTATATTGAAGCCAGGATGGAAATTTACTGATAACTAAAGCAAATTGTTTTGGGAGCCTATAAACAGTGGTTCTAGCGGACACCCTTTGAGTTTTCCCAAAGCGCAGTGGGCTGTGACCAGCATTGCGCTCTGAGTGGGACACATCTCTGAGCTCACCAACTCTCATGTTTACGATACTCGAAGGACTGCTACTGAAAGCTGAAGACAGGTCCTGGGCTGATACTCCCAACCAGTCCTCAAGGCTCAACCCTTGTCCGTTGAGAAATAACAATGCATTTGATGTGAGTATTTCAAGGGGAATTTTTAACAGGTATATCGTTATGTATTTATGTATATATATTTTTGTGCCTGGGTGCATGTGTGTGTGAATTGATTTAAATACCTTATAGCAAGTATAGTATGAATATTGCCATCTCAGATCTATAATAAAGTCACTGTTGTGGTTAGTAGTAAGTAGTAAATCCTATTGAGTCACTTTGTAAACGTTCAATTAATCCTTGATTATGTGCTGCTAAATCCTTTAGATATAAACTACTGACCCAATCTGAGACTAAGACTGGACCTAAGTAGCTGTACTTAGACTCCATCAGAAGTTTAGGAAGCAAGGGGTCCTGTCTGAACCTCATGACTCAGTGGAAGGGTCTCCTTTATCCTTTTGCATCTCTGGTTTCCCTGTAAACCATTCTAAATTGATTATAATCTAATTTTCCTTTATATGTTTCATCCATGTAGCAAGTAATAGTGTGAACCTTTTGTTAAGTCGTGCTTTCATTAAATTTATATTCAACCTGCTTTTTCTAATTCCTTTGATGTCTATTCTTTAAGTGATCTAAACCAGTCATTCCCAACAAGTAAGAAATTATGTTTTTAAATCCAAACCTTTATTCCTAGGACCATGTCCAGACATGATATTTTAGAGCTACCTGAAGTTTTCATTATTATTTGAGTTTCTTGTCCTCTCCACATGGCTGAGAAGCCCTTCACTCCATTGTCCCTGCGGTCACCTTGGTCAGGCAGTCCATTGCACACTCTTAATCCTACATGGTTGTTTTCTACCTGTTAAGTAATCAGTTTCCAATCAGGAAAAGTCTTAATACTAATATTGATAATAATCATATGGCTCAAAGGTTGCTCTAACACCCAGTACAGCTGATAAGATAGGAACTTACAAACCTAGGAGAGAAGCCACATAACAGTTCCTTAATGGTACATGGTGAATGTGGCAAATGTGGGAATGGCCGTTTGGAAGAGGTTGGGCTGTCTCTGGCAGTCTCTCCAGCAGATGGAGTACCTTCTCAGTTTGGGCTTCACTCTGCATGCATGGGCATTAGAAAGAAATTCAGCACAAAGAATGTGACATTCTTTTCTCCTTCATGAGCACAGTTTATTTCATCCACCAACATACTTGGCAGAGGACCCTTGTTTGTTTGTCCAACAGAGGGCTTATGCCAAGTTTTGTGTAATTTGACTTTGGTTGAAGCATGTTCCTTACTAGGTGGCCATGGCAGCATGGTAACAAACACTGTGCATCATTAGGTCTTCCCTTATAAAAACTGCACTACGTCAGAGTTTGAGAAGGATTTTCAGTAGTGTGTGTGAGTAGCTCTCTTGCACTTTCCTCAGGTTTCTCTTGCACTTAGAGTATGCTAATATTTTGAAACATTCTGTTGAGACGTGTGATAATGTCTTGCACTTCCCTTTTAAGAAGAGATGTAGTAGTCAGTTCTTCTTGCTATCAAGTCTATAATAAAAAATTACAGTGATTATATAATATATTTGTATAATCCCTTTCTCCTGAGTGTTATCTGTAAAATTTGTAGGAGGATCTTTGACATCCGCTGAAGTGCAGGTCTTTGAGGTGGAAGCCAGAATCTGTGGGACACATCAACCTTGAAGACCCATTTAGAAGACAAAGCAAGGCAAAACACAATCTCCATTTGAAACTGAAGCCAAAACATAGGTGGACACAGTCAAAATGTAGTGATGCTAATAGTACCCTTCTATTGTTACAAAAATTGCAATGGGAATCTACAGCTCATGTTCATAATCTTTTTCCTATTTCTCATCTGATACAAAACAGTGCCAGTAAATGAGCAAATCTTCTTAATATCAAGCTGAGGTACTGATTTCCTGTTATTTCTGTATTTCCACTGCACAAATGCCTGGAGACTTTCATTAGAACAGAGCCCAACTGTATTCATTTCTCCAAAATCACAGGCTTCTGAAATTGTTGAAAAAGAAAACTATCCCTACTTATCCAGGCAGAAATTTTTCCTATAACATAACAGTTTTTGGTGGTGATATCTGTCTTACGATAGTGATCAGGCTACATGTCCTGCATAGCAACATTAAGTATAATCTGCTGTCATCTCCTCATGACAACATGTAAGCTAAAACACTTGCAAACAAACCAAAATATTTTCTTCTGGATCAGGAGATCAGGAGTTTGAATTAGATGACTGCATTTTCCTGGCATGAGAGGATTATTCCTTGTCTTTCACCTAATCCTCCTCTGTTATACAATATGTATAGTTACACATAGTTTTTTGTTTCCCATGAGTTTGAAAAGATTACTTTTCCACTGGGTTTCCTGCATCACTGTAATACTTCCCCTTGATTCTCTGGTTTCATCTGCTCAACTCTGTTTATGGAGCATCCAGTAACCTGAATGAAATTACAGTTTTTAGGTCTGTCATTGAGTCTTTGGATAGACTAGAGGCCCCAAGGTCTTGTATTCAACCCTTAAGATCTTTTGTTCCATTATCTGCCATCCATTGTGTCAAAGTAGTTTTTCCCACACGCATTTCAATTATGAAGTG
The DNA here is from genome assembly GCA_013397725.1 of Rhagologus leucostigma. NCBI lineage: Eukaryota > Metazoa > Chordata > Aves > Passeriformes > Rhagologus > Rhagologus leucostigma. The sequence goes on from VZTD01002137.1 coordinate 799,454, forward strand.
ATACTTAGTATTTGCTAAGGACTTTATAGCCTTTGGTTTCCATTTGTCACTTGAGATTTCCACCTCAGGTCCTAGAAGGGCACTGAACTTTGGAAGCACTTTTGCAGATCTCGTATATATTTGATCCTTTGATTTTAAGAATCCTTTGCATTCACAGTTGTTTTGACAAGATAATACAGGTTTAAATCACCTCCGTTACTATTTGAGTTGGTGAGGCACGGTATGTTCACCCCTGTTCTGAAGACAGCAGTAATTTCCTGTTTTCTGTGGTCTTTGAGTAATCTGTGCACCTTCAAACAAAATCGTTTTTCAAGATGCAATACCTGTGTCCCTGTCTTGACTAATACTTGACAATGCACAAATACCTATTACTATTGCATTTCAGCAAACATGTTATTTGGCATTTCCATGGGCAGTCAGGGATCTGGACTTCTGTGAACTTTTGAATTTGTTTTGCTGTTGGTTTTTCCATGAGTTTTATGTCCATAATGTTATTAGCTATTAGTAGACAACTCAGAGGTGCTTTTTCATCTTTATTGCTGAGGATAAAGAGTCATGATCACTTCATATTTTAGCTTTTTCTCAGCTCCTGTTAAGATCAGTGAAAATAATCTCATCTTCAGTGAAATGTCAGCATGATAAAGTCCATATAGATTTTTTTACTTGCAGATAATTTCTGAGCTTTACAGTCTATTTCAATACATTTATATGCAAGTGTAGCTTGTGAAATTAGATAAATTCCTCAAATGGTATTAAGAAATTATTAGATGTTTTTTTTCCCCATAGGGGCAAAAAACCTTTGATGTTAAATTGCGCTCCAGGAACCTGGCAAATTTTATAGAGCTATTTAACCATGAGCTTTTGTTATTTTGAATCTATGGATGTTGTAATATCTGAATGCAGAAATTGAGCATGAGAGGATGTAAACTGCCACCAGTTCAATACCAGACCTCTTGTTTTCATTCACAACCCGCTTATACAGGGTTTGGTCCTGCTCCTGCAAAACTACTAATCTCCTGCTAATTTCTGTATAATCAGAACTAATTCATAATGGTTTCCTCTCATCAATCATGCACTCTGCTTCCTTCACACTCTGGAGTGATTTCTTGAACAGAATTCCTGAGTGGTTTTAGTCTTCTGTTGGTTTTGTGTCTTCCCTATTTTTTAATTTGATCTCAACTGTGATTTCTTTGTGCATCATCTTACATTGCTTAGTTTTTTAAGACTCACTGAAAAAGCAATTACAAGCATATATTTTCTCTAAGTTTTTATTCATTTAATTGAGTGGAGAATGTTCAGGCCTGTACAAAAGAAAGTATTTTTAATGTAATGTTTTGCTATTCAGGATGTGTTCATGGCCTTGTGTAGGCAGAAATGGCTGGAGACTAATTTATTAATGACAACCAACAGTCAACATCTTGAGCTATTTGAGATACTCCAATATTTCCCTGTACTCTTTCAGGAAGGATGATGTAATTTATCAGAAGATGTCAGCTTCTTAGTACAAAGAAATATGAACATGATAAAGAATTGTTGTAGAGCTGTTCTCAGGGACAGAGTTCACCTAGATGAAGGGATCTTGGAAATGGGGAGAGTTGTGACTTGAGGTCAGGATACAAGAGTGACTGTGGAGGTTAATTTGTGGAGGGAAGACAACAGAGGAGGCTAGTCAGGAAACCAGAGGATGCTTTTCAGCCGTATAGAACTGTCTGGACAGATCAGAAACTCCTCTTGCCTTGAAATCTTAGCAACAGCCTAATTTTTGGCCAAATAAGTAAGCACAGGTTCTGTACCAGTACCTTTTATATACATGTACAAGCCAACAGCTCTTAAAATTGCTTAAAGCTTATTATGTTACCTTTTGCGTTCAATGTAAACAGTCTCTCCCCGAGCATGGCTACAGGATGTTTCATGATATACCACTTCCCATACAAACAGCAGGTGTACCACTCTGGCTGAGTACACACAGGCAATGCTCTGTTATGTAGATAGATCACACCATGGCGACTTGATGACCGGGGTGCAATTTTGAGGCAGTTAGTTGCATGACCTATAAAAATTAAACTATGTACTTATGTTACTTTTACATTCCTTTCTTCATCTGTAAATTCAGTACAAGAAAATAAGCTCCTTTACAGAACATTTCTAGTGATGGAAAGCATCTTGAAAGAGCTAGACATTGCTATAGAACCATACTGTGAGGCAGAAACAGTGTGAAACTTCAGCTCTGTATGCTGCATTGTGAATTACAAGGACTACAAAAGCAAAGAAAGTTGATATTAAAGAACTTCCTTTTGACTTTTAGATGCTGTAAGATTTCTGCTTGCAGGGCACAGCAGCAGACTGGCTGACATGGGAAAGGCAATTCCCATATTACAGACATAAGCAGTACTGTCCACAACTTCGTAGCTTCCTTTTATTCTAAAGTTGCATTGCCTGCTAAGTCAAGTCAAATTCAGTCAGGTCCTACCTCTTTCTTAATCCAAGGTGAAGGCATGGTCCTGCTATGCTGCCTGTAACATATAAGGAACAGCAGAAGGAGACAGTACATGGTCTCTATGCTTTGGGAGCAGACAGTGCAGGGGCGCACTGCTAGATGTTATTACTACTAGAGAGAACAGGGCAGCCCCAATCTGCCAGCCTTTCCCTCACTAATTTTAGATTACCTAGATTACCTGCACAAACCAGTGTAACTCCAAGACTGTACTAGCAGCATAGAAAAGGTTAATCTTTTTCCCCACAGCTTCGATGAAAAGGCCCTTCCACCAGGATGAAGGATGAACCATGCTGAATGCAGGTTTCAGGATCTGCCCTTCCAATAAATAAAATTAGAGTAGTTTTTCTTTGTTTCATAAATACGTGCTAAATTAAGATGCGTGGCTATTATTGATTCAACTGGTATAAACAAAAGGCTGCTGCTTTGTCATTCAGATATTCATATGTATTGTTAAAGGAACTGGCACGCTCTGCCTGGATGTTACAGGGAACTACAGGCTTTAAAGGGTTATAGACTCTAAGGCCAAAACTAAATTAATTATTAACTTGTAAAAGAGATTGATTAGGTCCAGGGCAAAAGTTGAGATTATAACCATCTATAATTTAGGAAGCATGTAACGTTATTATTCTCTCACCTGTCAAAATGAAGGCCTCCTTCCTAATCCATTAATACTCAGCAGCACTTTTTCGGGATAGAAATATACTTGTCAGTACAACAAATGAGTTACATGACTGAAGGGCTGCAACATGATGGAAAGAGTTTGCATAGCTTCTACAATCTTATTTTGACTAAAGCTAAAGGGTGGCTTTATCAGCTGCTCAAACACAGCACAGGCACCCAGGGAGCATGCCACAGGCTGCAGAAGCCTCTCTGAGACCACACTGCTGTCAAAAGTTTCTTTATTCCCACTCACAGCTACGTGCCCCCACTGCCTCCTGACCATGAACAGTGAGAAAGCTCCAGCTCCTGATTGAAAACTGTGCAGAAGGAAGGTTTCTGTCAGATCGTCAAATTGCTCTACCTTTCCTGAGACTACAGTATATGGGCAGAGCTGGCACAGGTGCAGGGGAGGCGCATGCAACCAAAGGGTGTGAGGGGGTCCCCCCACAGTTTTAGGTCCCCTTGAGTCATTCCTACAGTCCCTACTCAGTACGAATTTAGGCTATTTCAGGTCATACAAACAACAGGAAATTAATAAGCTTTATGTTTATAAGAAAATACCTTCATTTCTATAGCAATCTGCTATTAAAGTAGCTGGCACTTCTCCATGTTAACTATGTCAATGAAGCAGAAAAAAGGGACTTTCTATCTCTACCAATTTTCTTCCAATTTTGTTTAGCTTTATTTCTGGGGAAACTTGTGAAAATACTTATACAAGAAAATAAGTACCACCAAGATCTATTTTGATTCATAAACAGAACCTGTAAGTCAGAATCTGGCTTGTAACAAAGAATACAGCCATCTGCTCCGAGTACCACTATTTTAGATTCTGCAGACAACCGATGAAACCAGCTTTTTTTAAGGGCAGATATTAATTTCAAGGGTAATTTCAGTCTAGGAATTCCACCCACCAACACTATGGAAACAGGATACAAAATTGCAAACATTACATCATCAAAATTATATTGCCTAATAATACCCTTGTGTACATGAAACAGGAACTAGCAGCTTTGGATAGTGGTTGACATCTTCTCCAGACATCCCATGCACTACTGGGTTCACTGTGGTGTCCTGGGAGTTCATAACAAGCAGATCACGTATCCACAGGTGATACAATCTTCCCTTGTTTTCACATTACTTTGGTGCTATATACAGCTCCAAGCTTGTTGTCTCTTTTAATTTTTCTGAAGTGGTGGTGTGGAGATTGATACAATTCAAATCAAAACAGGATTGTTTAAGGGAAGAAAGAAGTTTTTATAAAAATTGTTCTAAGACTGATAAAATCTGATGACTTGGTGAGAACATAGATACTTCTCACCACTGTGAACTAGATCATTAACGTTTTGCTAAAAGATGTCAGAAGAAGAATTTCACATTGAATATTTAAATATTTCAAGTTTAGGAGGCACACAGAATTCAGAAAGTTTGAACTAATAAGCCTCTGTAAAGGATCACAGATTATTTTCTGCTACAGCAGGACTCCAAAAGGATTAAAAGTATAGAAATTGCTTGAACTTTTTGAACTCTTGAGGGAAAAATTGAGGTATGGATAAGAAGTAAAATAAGCATTGCCATCTTCTGGTAGTGTCATGTTTTATTTATTGTTTTTACAGCTTTTGGACTTTGCACTTTTCTTCCAAAGCTGGTTCAATATGCATATTGATCATACCACAGATAAGATGTCTGAGATGAGACGTGGTCTGTATATAAGTTCTAAGTAAGCAGTCAAGGGCTGGATGGACTTTTTTCCATAGTTCCTCTAGTTTCATTACAGATTAAATGCAACACAAGATATTTCACTGAAAATACATGGGATTTTCCTCTTAATTCTGTAAAGTCTGTGCTTCATCCTTTTAGCAAAAACATTAAAATGTAGCTTTTTCTACCCTATCTTTTAAAAGTCTGACTTTTTAGTCCTAGTTCATGAACCTTTCACTGTATAAACAGTATCATCCTTTTTTGGTTTTTTTTATGTGCCTCATCTGAAACCCGTCTGCCCGGCACATCCCCTTCCATCACAGCAAGGGGTGTGTAGACGTGTGTTGGCGAAGAAACCTGACCATGGAATGTCTGTGTACTCAGCATTCAGTCTAGTGAAAAACAGAACATGATAGGTTCATAAATTGTTTCCTATGACCTAGACTGATCTGTCTAAGGTCTGCTCTTTGAGATTGTGTTATAATTGCTGTCTAGAAGCTTCTTTCCTGGTTGCTTCCTCTCAGCCCTCGCACAAACCCCATCTCCTGACAGGTGTCCTTCCTGCAGAGAAACACTTAAAGAGTCTTCTTTCACCTTTTGCTCTCAACTTCATGCTGAGCACAGGAGGTTGGAGGAGGCTGTTGAGGGCCAATAAGAAGTCCTTCCTGTCCCTGATTTTGTCCTTGTCCCTGCAGTTCTCTCACTGGCTGGCATCAGGGAAAAATCAGTGTCTTTGCAGTGCATCATGACACACTGATGCAATACTGAAATGCAGCTTTGTAAGTCTAATCCCGTGTAACGTAGTTCATCTCCTTTTGACTGCAAATTGAGCTGGACTCCTGCAGACATGGCATACTCACAGTGTGAGTACAGATAAGCTCTGAACTCATTTGCCAGGACATGTGCCTGGTTTCACACTGGCGGAAGCTTGGAGTCAATTTACTGATGCTAAGGAGTTACTAAACAGCAGCTGAAGAGACCTTTCTGCTCCCGTATGGAGGTTATATTTATCTGCACTGCACTGGGGCTTACCAGACAACCTGTAATGCCTGAGTCCAGATGGCTAATTGTCCCCTGCTGCAATCTCAGCCTGTGTTTCCATAGATCAAATCTTTTCTCTTTATTGAGCATTCAACCCTATGGGCAAGAATTCCAAACGTTCTTTATGCTCGTGGTGGGCTCTCTGCCTTATGGAAATTCATGATGCATTATGGAAATACTAGCGGAAACTATCCAGAATCAACCGGAATGACAGGTGAAACTCACAGTTTCCCTTGTTTTACTGCTCTCCTATGATCTCTGCTTGCTTTGATAATTAGCATTGCTATTGATCTCTCACTGGCTAGCACAAAGAAAATACTCTTGGAGCTGTCAGTTTCTAATGATGTATTTGACAGTCTGTCAAAAGTTTTGCAAATAGTTTTGCAAAAACCTACTGGGTTTGGGGTTTGTAATGTTTTTTCAGTGGTACTAGTCCATACCCCATCAGCACTGGGAATAGTAGGAAAATAGTAATGAAAATACTAGGAAAGTGCACATTGACTGGAGACTAGTATGGAAATAATTTTTTGTTCACTTGCCTTTTCTGTTATCCTACTTTTGAGGTCCTCAGCTGGCAGCAAAGGGCTCTGCTGCTGACCTGGCAGGAGCAGTGTGGCTGATGACAGTGAAGCACTGGCACTCTGCTGCAGTGGGTGCCGAACTCACCTCTGCAGCACCCAATTGTGGGGCCCCCTCACTGCTCAGATAATTCTGGTTAACAGATAAACTTTGCCAGGTTCTCCTCCCTGCGGAAAGGAACTAGACAATTTGAGGTATGTGCACTGAGTACTTTTACTTCAGGTTTTCCTTCTTGCTATCTGTCTGGAAACTCAAAAAGTAAAATGACAAGGCATAAGCCCTTTTGTAGGATTGGAAATTCAGAGGTCTGTGCCTAGGAATCTCTCTTCTCCAAACTCCATAATCTGTGCTGGAAAAAGCTGCTCCCAGCACCTACACTCTGCAGGCTGTAAAGCAAGTGCTATGAATGCAGGAAGGTGCTGTCCGAGCATGTTTTCAGTCAAGGCTGTTTGTATCCTCATGAATCCCAGGACCTTGCTCAATATCTCCTATTTCTTTCCCGCATTTGCTTGGGCCACAGAGAAGATCATCTGTAAGATTATCTGATTATAAGGCTTTTTACACTCAATACCCTGTCCTTCTCTGTTGAGTTGGACACTAGTGCAACTGTTAAGCAAGCTGAAAATATGTCTCACTACCACAACCCTTAATATATTTTCAGTATAAGGTAATATTATTGAAGTTGGTGCACTGAAGAGAAGAGGAATATATGTGCCCCTTTGAGTCATCCATGGCAAACTGAGAGTGGAACACATGGCTGGGTGATTGAGGACTTTCGGTTTCTTTGAGTAGCAGTTCTTAAACAGCTCCTTCCCCCATAATATCTTTTGATCCACCTCTCCAGCTACATTTTGGTGGTAAGAGTTCACTATGGCTGACAGCTGACTGAAAGAAATGACAAGTCTGTGGAAAGGAAAAGCCAGACAGCATTGTCACAGCCCTTTTTAAAGTGATACCTCCATTATATACTTTCAACATTGAAAAGGCTATTTAGTGGCTCTAATCTGCTTAAAACAACAACATCCAGGTAGCACCAAAAACAAAAAAAAAAAAAAGGAGGTTTAGCCATAAACAGCAGTCGTATATTATAATATTTACCATCATATATCATCATCTTACCTCTTTAGATCAAATTAATAAAAAAGTCTAGGAGCATTATAGAAATACTTTTCCTACAGTACCAGGAAAACAAACAATCTGCTCCAGTATGTGATACACAAACAGTACTTACCAGAGGAGGCTTCCCCATCAGAGTGCCCAGCTGAGGGGTTAGGGCTGATTTTGCCTTCTGCTGTAGACTTTGTATCAAACTTTTTCTGGAAAGGAATGAGTTCCTGCTGTTATCAGTCTGTCCCAGTGCCCTTGACAGCTTTGACAGCTCACTGATGTCAGCTTTAAAATGTGACATGATCCTCCAAATTCTCCAGCCTGTTCCAATGCAAACAGGTGGCTTCAAAGCAGACAGAGGTCTAGTTTTGTCTTTGACTTTCTCTTAGCATGAGAGAGCCTTCATGTGGCATGGATTTGTGTACCAGGTGTGACATTCCTTAGCCTCTTCTTTCATGACTTCCGCGGTTCTTCACAAACACATCTTGAATATCCACTTTTTCCAGAAGGCACAATATGCCAGGCCCCTGCATGGCACGGCAGTCCTTAACAGTGCTTACTGAAAGGTTCAAGTGTGCTCTGATACAGCCCTACAAGTGCCACTGCAAACAGACTGATCCTAACCATGCACCAGCGTTTAAGTAGGAGCTGTCATCTGGTCAGCCTCACCTCAGTGATCCTTGTGGGCCCCTTCCAACTCAGAACATTCTGTGTGATTCTGTGATCATACCTTGGTGCAGTATTGGACACAGATGGTGAACACAGGGGCCATCCTTGCCCAGTACTGGCAAGGTGAAGCAGCAGCTGGAAATGCATCTCCCGAGCCAGGAAAGTTGCAGTGGCCTTAATGTGCTTTGAAAGAGCACCATTAAACACCTACTACCTTGCCAGCTAATGGCATGGTAGGACTGCGAGATCATTTCAACACAGTGAAATTAAGCTGAGTAAACCCTCTGCCACCCACCTAGGAGAGCTGAGAAGGTTAGGTTTTGAGGTATGCCCCAAAGAAGTTGTAAAATATTGCATCTGTGAAAGGGTATAATGGATTTACTGATGATCAACCTGTTTTGATGCAGCAAAAATTTACATGAGTTTTTGATCATAGCAGACACTAATCAAGCCTCAACTCTCACAATTTCTTGCAGACTTTATAATCAGCTTGCAGTAATAGCCAGCTCTGTAGCCTTGGTTTTCTCAGGCAACATACGGAATTATAAAAAAGAGGATGTCGCTGATAAAATCTAAGGCATGATGAACTTGGAAGATTCTATGTAAATGTTTGTAGATAGAAAGATATTGATGTGCAGCAGAAAAAAAATTGCTTTGTACTGCTTAATTATTTTTTAAAAAGAGTAATAAAAGCAGCATTGATACAAAAAGGAAAATTACACCGTTTGGGTTTTTTTAAAAAAATATACACCAACATGATTATCCTTTAAATAGTTTTTGATATTGAACTAGAGAAGACCAAGGGATCAATCTATTGAATCAATTCTGTACAGACAGACTTTCTTTTATCGTTAAATATAGTTAGTTTGCTTTTCATGGAAACTACTTATAGTCACCCCAAGACACTCTCTTTCAAGGGTTTTTTTTGCACTATTTCAGCTCCCCTGTAAGTCAACTTTATCTAACCAGTATCACTGGTAGTCTGCTAGTTCTACAGCTGGCCATGTTGTCTTTTCAGAAATAGCAGGACACTGCACAATTCTATTTTGGATGCACCAGCAGGAAGAAAAGGTCTAAACCAAATGAAACCTTTTTGTGTTTTAGTGTCTGGCCATAGCTACTATAGATATCATAAATTTTTGATCTTGCAAGAAACAGCTGGTGCAATAAGATTTAAATAAGTTAGACGGAGAAAATATTGATGCAGTCTGACTCTTAGAAAAGAAGATGTGAAAATTTTCCTGGAATTGTATACAGTGCCAGTGTATTTGTTGTTTTCCAAGTGGGAACCATATGTAAGATGCAGTAAATGTTCTTCCAGTCTCTGATGGAATCTGAATTTTGTCTGTAACAATTGAACAGATGCCTTTCAGGATGTCTATAGAAAAATAACTTGATTTTCTGATACTGTAAGGCAATATTCACAAGCCTTTGGGATTATAGGAATATATTCGTTTCAAGCTGGACCTTTTAAATCCTAGAAGTTCAGAGAGCCTTGAAGCGGAACAAGTGGGCACCAGAGCAGAATTTGCCCTGTCAGTACAGTCAATTAATCCAGTGCCCTAAAAGCTCATTTCTTTACACTGACTTTAGAGGATGACTAGCACAAATACAGGCACCTACACCAGAGATGTTAAATCAAATCCATCCCCACTGCACTCACTGCTGGGCCAAATAGGGCCAGGTAGGGCCAAACAGCTGCGTGGTGTGAACAGTGCCAAACCAGCACCCGGGCCAGCCACTCCCAAGCTGTGGCTATGACCCAAAGAGGGGCTGTGGCAGCATTTGAGTGGAGTCACAAGCCTGAAAGAAAGGCAGTTGTTCTGCTGATATCTTGTGATTCTGAACCTGACACTGCAGATGGAAAAGTTGAGTATTTCAGCTCTGGTCCTGCAGTAGTTGGTTACCCTCATCAAACACACTTGCTTCATCTAGAGTGGAAATTTCATGGCTATCTCAGGAAACAAAGTGCCCTCAGATTTCACTGTTGTTCACTTTTTTCCTGAATGCTTTTGTGGTTATATATTAAATGGAAAGAAGAAAACAGTGACACCAAGATGTGGAAGGAAGCTGCTGTACAAAGGAAAACGTCTCTTCGTTAAAATATTCACACAAAGAAGGGGGAGGGAGGCACTTGAAAGCACCCAGGATACACTGTATGTAGAATAATGGAGTATGAATGGAAGAAAGAAAAGCCAAAGCTATTAAATTATGTTTTGTCTGTCCTTGACGTTAAAAATTGTTATTATTCAGCAGAGCCCAGTCCATGTTTGTTTTGTTTTAATGTCTGGAATACTTTGCATTTCACCCTAATAATCCACTCTGTTCTAAATGTTTATACAGCATGATTTACTACAATGTGGATGTGTAATTATAGTGATGATTAGACAAAACATCTTTGACAAGAAAGGAAAACAGTAGTTAATAATGTTTTCCATCTGTTTGGTAAAACCTCACTTAAAAAGAAAGAGCCCCTTAGCATATAGCAGGGTCCAAGGCAACACCTATGTGAGTACATGACAGCGGTATAAATGCCTAATGAATTCATTCTGATCATTGCTCACACATTTTTGAAAGCACTACCATCTGTTTTATACATAAATATTACAGTAATTAATGTCAGCACATGTTTATATTATATCATTTCCAGAGTCTTATTTTAGAGTTAAGACCTTTTTCTTTTCAGGCAGAATAACAGCATATTTTAAGCTATTGGCAGGAAATGCAATGTTATTAGGATAAAATGAGTGAATTTCAGTAATGGCTTGCATCTTTATTGGAAAACTTTAGAGCATTTAATGCTTCTGTTCCTCATTAAAGGATAAATGCTGGGTCAGTGCCTACTCATGGAAAGCCCAAAAGAAACTTAAGTACTGCTGAATGAGGTAAAACTATAGTGAAAAATACCATGAAACCTCTGAGCTCCCGAAATTGGTATTTTAAGTCCCTGTGGCAGCCCCCTGGTGACTGGGCATTATTAATGCCTGGCATTGGGCACTCTGGCTCCAGATTAGCAAATGAGCCAGGTTTAAATTAAATGGATGGGTTAGCTCTGGTAGGGTTACATCCCTCCAGAGCCCTGTTGTTTCTCACTGTTTATAAGGTTCTGGTGTTGGTTTTGTCACCAGTGCCTCATGAACATTGCAAGAAAGCGAAATACTTTAATAAAAATTTTTCTGGTCCCCCATCCAGAATGATAGCAATGGTGTCCACAACAGTGCAAGGCAAAAGTATTCATCTGATTCTCATTTATGGCTTCTGCTTACACAGTGTGCAAGTCACAGGTGTGGTGAAAAAGCAACTGAAGTAAATTTAAAGAATTCTGTTGAGTTCTTTGGGCTTCAAATGAGGATTTATCTTTACCTGTGTTCCAAGAAAAATATGTTCCAGATGCACAGAAAAAGTGAATGACAGTCTTGAAACATAACTGTTTTCATTGTGTTCATTATATCAATGACTTTCTCTCCTTTCCAGTGAAATTGAGTCACAGCTGAACTTTTCTTGTTCTGTTGCCAATACCCCATGCACCTGTACAGGGACCTGCTATTTGAAAATCTTTGCTTGGTGACTGACATTGGTGAAATTTGTTTCTGATATGATTTCAGTTACATCTCTTTTTCTAGATTCCACCCTGCTGGTTTCTTCTTTCATTTGAGTATTGATACTGCACTTTAGCATGGCTTATTAGTATCTTAACTTTATTTGACTTTTATCTTATTTTATTCTTTTACTTTATTTTAGTTTAACCAGAGCTATAGCAGATGCTGCAGCTGTCGAATCTAGTTGAGATTTAAGCATCTCTGGAGAGACTTAAATCTTCTAACACTATTCAGTACAATCTGAGCCGCCAGTAGATTTTCCTGGATGTTTTCCATCCTGGATTCCACTTGAGCAAGGTTCCTAAGTATCCATCTAAGTTTCCAACCAGTAATTGCTGCTAAGGATTGCTACTTATTGCAAAGAACTCTACTCCATGTTTATTTCCATTACAAATAAATAACTGGAAAGGGCAAAAGAATTGGAGACTAAAAAGGGAATGAGAAATAAATAGCAGCCCTATCTAACTGCAGAACGAAAGTGTTTTCCCCTGAATATCAGTTACCTGATAGCTAAAACTTCAGAGGATCACAGAATATCCTGAGTTGGAAGGGACCCATCAGGATCATCGAATCCAGCTCCTGGCCCTGTGCAGGACACCCCAAGTATCACATCACGTGCCCGAGAGTATTGTCCAAATGCTTCTGGAACTCTTTCAGGTTTAGTCCTGCGACCACTTCCCTGGAGAGCCTGTTCCAGTGTTCAACCCAGCCTCTGGCTGAAGAACCTTTTCCAGATATCCAACTTAAGCCTCCCTTGGCTCAGCTTCATGCCTTTTCCTTGTGTTCTGTCACTGGTCACAAGAGTGAAGAGATCGGTACCTGCCCCTCTGCCTCCCCTTGTGAGGTTGTTGAAGACCTGAGCGAGGTCTCCCCTCAGTCTCCTCTTCTCCAGGCTGAACAGACCGAGTGACTTCAGTCACTCCTCACACAGCTTCCCCTCCAGACCCTTCACCATCCTCGGGGGCCTTCTTTGGACATTCTCTAATAGCTTAATGTCTTTTTTATATTGTGGCACCCAGAACTGCCCCCAGCACTCGAGGTGAGGCAGTCCCAGTGCAGAGCAGAGCGGGACAATCCCCTCCCTTGCCCGGCTGGCGATGCTGTGCCTGGTGCCCCCCAGGACATGGTTGGCCCTCCTGGCTGCCAGGGCACTGCTGACTCATGTTCAACTTGCCACTGACCAGGACCCCCAGGTGCCTTTCCTTGGCACTGCTCTCCAGCCTCTCATTCCCCAGTCTCTACACACAACCAGGGTTGCCCCATCCCAGGTGCAGAATCCTGCACTTTGCCTTGTTGTCAAAGTTTCAGAAAATTTGCTTGTATCACAACTGTGAGTCTCCTGCAAAGCTCTGCTCAAGATTTAAACTGCTGCAGTCATGAGAGGCGTTCATCTCTGGAGTTACAAAACAAGATTTTAAATACATATACATTCATGTACTTCTTCTGGCTTTCTGTATCTCCTTCTTTCAGAGGATGCTGAAGGATGAAATGTTAAATGTTGTACAGTAGCCCCAAGAGTTAGGGATCCCACCCCAAGAAGGAGAACAGTAACTGCCTAATGATGAATGATTTTGAAAGCGAGCTGAGAGTTGGAAGTCGAGAAGGGTCTCATACCCCACTGAAACAGCTGGGGGGCTTGATTGGGTGCAAAGCAATGGCACGTGTGGCACTTGGCCACAGTGCTAGTGTTGACACTACAAAAGTAGTTTAAGCTCTCTGATGACCACAAGCAGTGAGAGTCTCAGTTTTATGTCTTATCTAAAACACAGTGAGTGCCTTCCTCAGAAAAGGCCTCTCAGTATAGAACTGGGGTGCTCATTCACTCTGCTCTGTTGGTAGAGCCCAGTCTATCACACCACCCATGCCATTGCCTAAGCTTGTTCTCTAGAGATCTGTCCAGTCGCGCAGTAACATGGATTAATTCTGCCTATTGAAAGAGCTACTTAGAGACTGCATGTAAGGTCCCTTGGTTACAAAAGCAGTGTATTCCGCTGCTGATATCAAACAGTGTACATGCAAAATGTATTACAGCGATCAAAGAAAATGTTATGGCTACGTTCTGCAAACACTAGTGTGTGCAAGTGGAAAAACTGGTATAGCCTTTGGCTCTCCTGTGTTACACACATAAAATGTAAAACAGATTAGCTTTTCTGACTGTATAATTTGAGCATCTCTAATACTGGAAAAAAGATAAAAAGAAGACAAAACAATGGATGTACTCAAATTGATGCCTTAGGTTTTAACATTCATATTTTTCAAATCCTGTACTGCCTAGTGTGTAACTCTGAAGTTTCGTGTGGCCTGTTAACTACTGTTCTCTCATGATGGTTAGACATAACAAACCTCTCCAGGTTTCCACATCAAGAACACCACGCCCCAAAATGTGTAAACTAAGGCCTCTGAAGCAGAGGGCAAACTTGGGGTAGATACACCATTAACTGGGGTTGTAATTGGAGAATTAACCCTGATATGCAAATGAACCAAAGTTATAAAAGTGTGAAGAACCCGTGACCCAGGGTCCATCTTGTGTGTAGCCTTTTGACTGCCCAAGGTGTACCTTTGAAGGTTCTTCAAATAAATACCTACCTTTATTCCCTTATTCTTGTCTAGTCTCTGTTTTCAGGTGGCCACCCCAGGCATCAGAATTGTAGGGAATAATGGATTATTTCTATATGTATTTACACATATATTATATTTAGATAACTAAATACAAACATATTAGTCAGGAAAGCAGAGTCTAGAGGAGAAAATCCAACATTACAGTTACCTGTCTGCTTCTATTTCAACATTCAATTTCACTCTCTCTCTAATAAAGTAAAGATGTGGGATTGGGCTCCTAAATCAAAACTCCCATTAAAGAGAAAAGTCTTAATTATAAAAAACACAAAATTCAGCCCAAAGGAGTTGTTTGGTTATTTCATTCCTCAGGTTAAAGAATGACAAAAGAATGATCCAGAAGTTTCAGGTTAGCATTACCAGCTCTTCGTGTATCCCAGCTGCTCTCTGCTATTTTCTGGGTAGGATATGGCTGTGGGCTGTGTTGCTGGTGTATTTCTGTGTAACTCTGTTGATTTAGTATAACAGCACCCTGGAAGAATAAGCAGGACATATGACAGTGGCTGAAGACTGCAAATCTACAGAACTACTACTAGAAAGGGTATTCACTTGAGTGTTTTACCCTTAAGCCCCTGCAGAACTCACTGAAATAGGTTTTCTTGTGAACACAGCAGAAAGAGATCAGCAAATTGATGAGCACAGCAAATTACAAGGACATGCTATAAGCAGGTGAGAGACGGTTAAAAGCAAGGCAGGCAGAGTGGGGTGATTTGGAGCAGGGCAACAGCCCCCAGTCTTGAGGGATTTGAGGCCTGCTTGAGATCAGGATGGCAGGTGCACACATATGTGATATAAAACTCTGCTACTCAAAATCCTTTTCTCTTACGTGTTATTACACCGCTATTGTCAATACAAAACAATGCATCAATTAAAGAAATCTGCCTGCTCCCTCTGTTCCTCACAGTTCCTACCCAACTGAAGGGAAGAAGAGGACTGAAATCAAAGGCACTGCACCATAAACCAAGAGTGAGAGTAGAGCAGAAATCCCTCCACCTGGAGGGAGTGGAATCCCCTCCCCAGTATATGGTCACCTGAGCCCAGGCTGCCTGGTGGTTCCCACTGCACAGATATTGGCAGGGCGGTCTGGAGCAAACTAAGAGGCTTTCCAGGCACGGAAGGCAAGCACAGAGTAGGGACTGCTGAAACTTTAACCTGATAGAGTTTAAGTCTCTTGAACTCTATAATGTTAAACAAACTTACCAAGGGATGGCTAAAGAGACATAGAAGACGATAGAGTTGCTTCTGAACATGTGTAAGCATGTTGCACTTATTATTCAAAGAATATGGTATATGCCCTACTAAATTCATGCTCTCCCATCTCAGCTACCACTGACCTACTATCTGTTGCAAAAGTTGATAAATTTAATCAGTCTCTTTACTCTCATCTTCCCTTATGCAAGAAGATATTTAGTATACAGCAAGATTTAGTATTGTGTCTAGTATTTGAACAGGTCCAAATGGCATGTGCAACACTCACCTCACAACCTACAGGTGTGTTTTTGTCAGCAGTTTCATCCAAAGGATAAGAAGACCAAAAAAAAGTCCAAACCTCTCCCTCCCCTCCAAAAAAACCC
>VZTD01002137.1:815587-864650 GCA_013397725.1 Rhagologus leucostigma
CCCCCCCCCCCCCCAGAAAAAAACCATATCCAAAAACCCAAACAATGCCCAAAAAACCCCCCAAGCAAACCGAAAGCCTTCTTTAGAGCAGGCATGTCCTAGAGATTGAAACGAGTGTTCCTGGAGCCTGTTTTCTCAGAAGGATGGATAGTAAATCATTTAAGCCATCAAGGGAAGAGGCCAACTAAATCAGTCTGGATGGTAATACTCATATTAGAAAGCAGCCAAGAAACTATAGAAGATTGTGATTAAGCACTTGATGAGTAATTTTGTATCCTTCATTGTAAAAACAGACTTTTTAAATGGCGCTTTTCAAAATTTGTTTTTCTGGTAAGTTATTTTTAGACTGTACCCTGTAAATTCTCAAACATTTTCAGGCTGTTCCTTCTCCATCAGTGAAGATACCTCATCAGCAGAACACACATTCTCATAGTTCTCAGAATCAGAGCATCCAAAAGATTTAGATTGCCAATGTTAGCAGTTCATGTATTTTTTTCCTCTTATACATTTCCACTTTTTCCTATGAACAGTTAGTATTCTTCCACTCAGATCCATTTCTTCTGCTAGGAGGACAAGATTTAAGATAAAAGGGCTTAGTATATTTTCATTTTGTGCAAATCACTTTGTTAAAAAGATTTGACTCTGACACATGACTTTGAACTGCACAGAGACATTCAAGTAATTTGTAGGAATTATGATCAGAGAAAAACATGAATTTTGAGAAAAAAATGTGCATTACAAGTACACAGTCTTGGTTCAGTGGTGCTCTGAGCATCCAGAAATAGCAGAGAGATCTCGCTACCCTGTGAATTATGCAAACACCATGTACCTGCTCTGACCTCAGACACAGCACACAATACCCTATTTAAAAAGTGACTAATACTATTTAAAATGAAAATATGGATTTCAAACAGATTAAGAGTATCAATGCTATCATTTTTTAACTAACTGGTTGCTTTGTTTGATTTTCCATTATTTTTACAGGCCTCCTGCCAATAAATCACTAGAAATAAAAAAGAAGCACACTAGAAACTGTACTACTATGCATGTCTTTTGCCACTGTGTAGCAAATAGGTATAATCCATCATTTCCAATACCCCTTTCAATAGTATCCTTCATACTTCAAATAATATAATAGCCTAGCGACAGTCTAATTCTTTCCTTTGATAGCCAAGATGTTTTCAAAGGTAAGTTTTTTGCCCAGTAGCACTTTCTGGATTCTCTACTAAAATAGCCGTTAGATGCAAAATGCCTTCCCTTTTTTGGCCAACTTGAGGAATGTTGGAAAGATCTGGAAAAGACATTTTCACTTTTCAGGTCTGTCCCAAAAATCTTCACAATCTTCCTGCCATTTTCTTTTCCAATCCATCTGACACTGGATCCTCATCAAATGCCTGAAAATATTTGGGTAAAATGTTTTGTCAATGGCAACCTCAAGACAGCAGATTGTGGGCTGAGTCTTGTCTTTCCTCCTGTCAGGTTCTATTAATGGAAAAAGAGTATTTTTACTAGCAATGGGCCAATGTATGGCTTCTTTGATGGAGCTGGATGCCATCATCCTTAGTGGGAAGAGCGTGGAATAATCTCAGCATATTACTGCATGTTTCAGTAATGCAGTACTTCTGCATTGCAAAGTTTCCCTACTAGTTTGTATAAATAATGCAAAACCCACTGCTTAGTGCTGGGATAAACAAAGAGAGAAGAGCAAAAATAATTTAACAACGGAATATAATTTAATCATTCAACAAAACCGTTCATTTCACCACTTCAGCTCTCTCAGAGGCCAGTAAATTGACCTACTTGAAGCCTTCGGAGCAGGTCTATGCCAAGAAGAAAAGCTGACCCTGAATCTATTGTTTTTAACCTCTTTCCATAGTGTAGGATGGTTTAATCAAGTGTGTTTGTAACTGTGCCAGCAGTACGACTGCTTTGGAATGTTATATGTGTCTAACACTCATGATTCAACACTGATATCCAGGAGACATATAATGCTAAATACCTGTCATTTCCTAAAGGAAAAGCAGACAAATTCAGGACAGTATGTGCTTCCCATCTGTGCCTTGGAGTGAAGCTGCTTTTCTCTATCAGCCATCAGCCTTCCTATGCGTAATAATGCAATATATTTTGCTGTTCTTCACTTAGGCATGGTGATGATTGCAGCAAGCAAGAATTCAGTAAGAAAGGGAGAGATTCACATTTGCTGCTGTGGTACTTCATGTAGCTTGCTTGTATCTTTGTCACGCTGCTGTCTAACGGGGATTTCATGTGGCAGCTCTTTCTAAATACTGTACTGGAAAAATCCCATGTATCCTATTTGTCAAGACCATTTCCTTTCTGCATCTGTACAGCGTCGGCAATCCAACGGCAGCAATTGATGTTGATAGGGCAGCACAGTGTACAGTATTTATATAATATCCATTCAGTCCAAGAATCCATACACTTCTCACAAAGAGGCAGCAAAAGGAAAGCACTGGGAATTGGTTTTGAAGTTACATAAGCGGTCTGACAAAAGCTTTACTGAATAAATAGCCCCTTTCAAGAAGGATGAGCTTGCAGTGCTTCTAGTATTGGAAAACAAAGCATTCAAGAGGGCAAGAAGTTCAGCAGCACCAGAAAAAAACATTTGAAAAGAAAAACAGAAACGGAAAACACTGCTGGTTGCCATGTGGAAGAGTATTACTTTGAAGACTGACACTTTTTTACCTCTCAGTTGTAAGCTAGAAGCTTTAGATTTAATCTTAGATTTTCCATTTTGAATTCCATACTGTCTGTTAAAAAAAAAAGAAAAGAAAAACAACAACAAAAAACCACAAGCCAACAAACCAAATCCTTTCCTTAAAATAAAACTTAATGCTATAGGAACTCAGGGTCCTCATAATTCCTCCACAGCTATTACAATATTCTTCCTAATATTTGTGTGCTATCATCCATTCCCTCATGTCATCACTAAGCAGGCTCTTAACTACTAAATTATAGCACATTTAAAAGAAATCACTATAAATATGTGTTTTACATTAACCGAGCAGTTTATACATTGACTGAGCAAGAGCTTCACCACAAGATCTGCTCAAAGTTTTATACCACCCTCGGCAAGCAAAAAATCGCTGACCTTTTAACCAGCCATAGCAAGGAGTTCCCCACGGCCCAGTTTTTTCCCAAAACCCACCCTCAGTATCACAGGTGCCTGTGATACAGCTCTTGAAACAGCCACTCCAGCTTTCAGTGCTACAGAATCAGGGAATAATTTAGGCTGGAAAAGACCTCTAAGATCATCAAGCCCAACGTAAAGCTGACAGGTCTCCTGAGCGGCAGCAAAACGTGCTCCCAACACCATCAGCGCTGATTATGATCCTCAGCGTGGCCGACACTGAGCCCGGCTAATGAACATCCCCGTCTGTGCTCGCCCTGCGCCCGGCCCCTCCCGGCCGCCGCTGTCCTGCCGGGATTGGAGCCGGGAATGCCGAGCAGGCGAACGCGTCCTGCGCGCGCCCTCTGCCGCGCGCTGCCGGTACTGCAGCGCCCCCGGGTGCCCGACGGGAGCGCCGGGAATGCGCCGGGATTCCGCCGGGAATGCGCCGGGATTCCGCCGGGAATGAGCCCGGATTGCGCCGGGAAGGCGAGAGCGGATTCAGGGGATGTTGTCGAAAAGAGCCTTCCGTCTTTTGAGTGGACTTGAGTGGCTCACTGTTAAAGGACTTTATATGCAGGGTAATTATATACGATGTTTTCATGTCCAGAGAAGGGCAACGAGGCTGGGGAAGGGTCCGGAGCACAAGTCCAATGAGAAACAGCTGATGGAGCTGGGGGGCTTTAGCCTGGAGAGAAGGAGGCTCAGGGGGGACCTTACCGCTCTCTACAACTGCCTGAAAGGAGGATGCAGCCAGGGGCGGATGAGCCTCTTCTTTGGGTATCAGGAAATAGGACAAGAGGAAACGGCCTCGAGTAGCGTCAGGGGAGATTCAGATTGGATATAAGGAAAAATGTCTTCACTGAAAGTGTGGTCAGGCACTGGAACAGGCTACCCGTGGAAGTGATGGAATCACCGTTCCTGAAGGTGTACATATAGATGTGGCACCTGGGGACACGGTTTAGTGGTGAACAGGGCAGTGCTGGGCTAATGGTCAAAGTCAATGATCTTGGAGGTCTTTTCCAACCGTAGTGATTCTATTCTGTAACACTGGACCACCCACAGAGTCTTGGGGATAGATGTGGATTTAAAGACCTGATTTGAAACCTGGTTTCCCATTTACAGTCCCAGCATCACCAGAAACAATATTAAAAATCATTATTCAAAATTTTGCTTTCTGATATTCATGTCTTTGTTTTGACTTTCAAGCTATCAGTGTAAGTATTAGAAAATTGTTATATTACAAAACTTGAAATTCACGCATGTTCTTTACAATTAAAGAAACTCGGGCCCTTAGGAAAAAAAAAGAAAACAAAAAAATTATATGGCTTGGTATATGTGATAAAAGCATGAATAATATCTACTTGAAGTTCACAACTAGTGGTTTTTTTAAGAAACTATAACCTGTGTCATATAGATATTGAAACATTAATTTGCAAGTTCAAAAATCAGTATCAGATTTGGGAAGTTCTACTGTACCCTTAATGAGAACATAATTGAAGTGCTTGAAGGAAATACAAAGATATAAAATATTGTCCACCTCATGCTCTTTCCTTCTATGTCCTCTGACTGGCTTCTATTTTCAGAATTAAATATGACCTCTCTCTCCAAATTTATGTTTCTGGAATCTCCAATTAAGGAAACTTCCCTGTTGCCACCCCTTCTTTTCCAGTGCCAGAAACAGAGACAATAGATCCTACTCCATCCTGTTCCATACCATTTCCACCCTCTCCTCACAAGTGTTCCTGTTGCTAATATAATTTATGGACACTCAGAAAGCATTTGATGGTATTGCAGATTTGACCAGATCCTTAGAAAGAGCAAGAGAAAAAAGGGGAAAGAAGGTAACAGTGTTTAGGAAGAGCATCAGTGAGGACTCTGGAAAGGGAATGATTCTCTTCCGCACCAAGAAAGTAAAGGGAAGCCTTTCCCTTTCACACCTCTATTTTGGTATGCATTTTTGGAACATAATTTAGAATAAACTAATGCCCAAAAGGAAGGCCCTGCCAGTGCTGTAGTCTGGCAGACATTTAGAAAAACACCTTCAAGGAAGCAGTTCCTGCAGGCAATCAAACTGGCTGTACTGTCAGTGGCACTGCTCTTTTCTTTCTCTGTGGGCAGATGAGAATGGGAATCACAGCTTCCTCCTAAAATCTCAACCCAGGAAATGACGTGAAACCTAGTTGGATAAATCATTTTACTTTGACATATATTTTTTCTTTCTTATCTCCCTCTCAGCTGTGCCTCCTGACTTTCAACTCAAAGATGTGATAGTGGCAATGTTTGAGGTGCCACGGTCACCAGTCCATGCAAGTGAGCAGCAAATGGCAGCTTTATCAGGTGAGTTAGGAAGGCAGAGTGATGGAAATGTCTGAAACAGAGAAAGATTCCTATTTTCAGAATTTCAGATCTTTGTGTGACACTGAGAATTCCTTCTCAGCTGCCTGAAATTTGCAATTTTACAGTGAAAAAGCACCTTATGCCTTCTGGCTTGTAAATTTGGTGACTAGTTTAATCCCAAGAGGTTACCATACAATTTAGGTAACTGAAGAATGGTAGGGAAAGTTGTGAAAGGAAAATCCTTTTGACTTTGAAAGAAGGCATGAATCATAAAGGAGATCTAGGAATTATGAGAAGAGAACCTGAAGGAGATTGGTTATGGCAGAAAAAGGGCATTAAGGTAATCTGAGAAGAAACTACCATCTAATGCCACCTTCCACAAAGACAGGTTTTAAAATGAAAATAAATAAATGATGTTTAGCTAGGACTCTCCTCTAAGTAAGTGCTGCCAAACAACAGACAACCAGATTCTTCTCTAAGAGGACTGGGATAGCTTTTCCTCAAACAGCTAAAAGGAAGCCCAGAAAATTTGCCATTGATAATTTCTTAATGTTTAGTCACTTTAAGATAGTCTGTAGTCATTATTTAATTCAGCCTCCTGTTCGTTCCTCTTGGAACACGGACAGTTTAGTTTAGTTTTGAGAACCTTAATATAACTGCTGAGGTCACTTTACCCTCAAGCGAGTCAGGTAATTTGAGCTTAATTCAAAATTTAACAAACAGCAAAGGAGGCAGAATGATGCATGAAGGTAAATGGGAATGGACCTCCGCTTCTAGATCCTGGGGCTTTGCTAAATTATAGAACACTTAAAAGAGGGCACATGTCTTTCTATAAGTATTCTAACTCTGCTGTTGAAGATATCAGCCAAAGAAACCTCCATATTAATCATGACAACAAGTTATGTATATTTTCCTGGGGGTTAAAATTTTCCTATCTTCCCTGTCCCTTCATTATGTATTACTGCTAATTACTCTTATCAGAACATAGGCTTAAAAGTCATTCCCTAGCAGAGCTGAATAGACATCTTATTTGCTTGCTTCTTTTCTACCATCTACACCTCAAAATGGCTTGTATTTCTGTGTGCATGCCTAATGAAAATCTGTAAGGGTTAAAT
Organism: Rhagologus leucostigma; assembly: GCA_013397725.1. NCBI lineage: Eukaryota > Metazoa > Chordata > Aves > Passeriformes > Rhagologus > Rhagologus leucostigma. Next base: position 822,170 of record VZTD01002137.1, read on the forward strand.
TTTTAAGTATAAAATCACATATCTGTTCACATGGTGTTCCAGGACCGACCATAGGAATATCTCCTAGTATAGATGCCTATGTAGACATGTGAAGAGAATTGTGATTTTTAAATCTGGCCTGAGAAGCTGGCCCTTCTGTCTTCTCTCTCTTTCCTTTGGAGACCAGCAAAGAAAAACTTCTCCTAGTAGATTAGTAAATATTAGTTGCTGCATTTCTCCAGAATTTTTGCTGTCTTTAGACTAAGAGTTGGAATTTGTTTTTTCTGTGTAAAAGAATGAGCAGCCAATGGGCTGAGAAATAACAGCTCTCTGTGCACAGAAGCAGGTAGCAGAGAGAGCAGAATACCTTACTTGATGTATCTTTACAGGCACTTTGTAAGCATCAGTAATACGACTTTTATAATTATTTTCTGATGAACTGTAATGGCAAGAAGCCAGGCATTGGCATGACTGGTGCCCGAACTGTGAATTCTCCCTAATCCCAGGAAAAACTCCTATAGGTTTGGGTCAAGTTCCATGATGGGATTTGTGCCTGAAGTTAAACAAGCCATTTTCTATTTTAATCACAGGCCATGGCAAGCTGTTTATGGATTCTGTTGTCCAACCATCCTACTGTGACTTAGGCCTTGAAGTGTTTTGCTGCTTGTGACTGCTGACAAGAAATGTATTGCAAAATCCTCAGATGATCAGTTCACAGGAGCATTTCCTCATCACACATACTGGTACTGAACTGACTACATCTGATCTAATTTACGCTTCTAGCAACCCTGGTACAAAGCTACATGAGGACAAAAATAAGACCCTTGACTTAATTTAAGGAGATTTATTTTTTTAAAGTAACTTTAATTAAGTCAAGGTAGGAAATTCTTACTCCCAAGTGAATGTTCGCGCATAAACTTGCACTGAAGTATGTGCAGCTGTGAAGGAAAACAGATCCAGTTACTCTTGGAAAATAGCTCAAGACAGTGTCAGAAGCCCACTTCTTGCACCTTTGCTAACAATATCCATGTATCTTGCTTTCCTAGGGTAGGAACATACTGGGGGGACTTGAGGCACTGTGGAATGGAATGGGAGGAGACATTTGAATACAGTGAAGCTGAGTTGTTTCTTCAGCTGCTGTTTTCAGCATCCCCCCCACACGCAGCTGAACGTCCCTGTGTCGGCCCTGGGGCACCGGCTCTGTGGGGCTATTAGCTCACAATGTGGCTCTGATGGTGCTGATTTGCCCTGTCTCAGCTGCCACCTGGAGCTCATGCAAGTTCTTGCACCGAATCCACTGGAATGCCTTTGGGAAACAATTCTTGAGAGACACTGTCCTGCCAGTAGACTGGATTATCTGGGAAATAGCTCCTTAGCTGGCAGGAAAGTGCATTTATTTCATCGGCTTAGTGCGATCAGGATCTGTCAGCTTTGAGAGATCTGCTCTGTAAATAAATGACTTAGGCACCAGGAACTAGGCAGGGAAAAGCCAGAAGTCATTGTCCCAAAACATTTGCTCTTCTCACTGTAAATCTTATAAAGAATTGAGTGTTCCTGTCAGAGAGAGACAGATATGTGTGTGTATTTCTAGCACTATTCTTGCCACTTGACTTCCCCCATGTATGCAAAGTAATTCAGCAGCACACTAAAAGAAGGATGAACTGAAAGCTTTGCGAGGATGTATCTCCTTGTCTCTTGCCCTTTGGCATGTAGAAGCACAGGCAGACACTCGGTGAGGCTGAATGAAGGAATAAATGTTTTTGCCAGTACAAACATACATCTCTAAGTAATTTCTGGCTTAGGGCCCCAAGTCACTTTGGCATGACTGAAAACATTACTTAAAAATTTACCACTGTGTTTGGAAAGCCAAGAGTTGTAGCTTTTGAGAGGTATTGGCACAGTGCTTAATAACACTGTGGAGCCCTTAACAATATGGCAGGATTAGGACTGACAATGACAAGAAGCCAAAAGAATACTCAACCCACAGGCTTACATGATGAAAATTTTAAGTTGCAATTGCTTAAAAGCGTTGCTTACAGAGTCATTTTAAAGCCGGAAGGATGAGAAAAAATGGAGGTTTCCTCCCTGTGCTGGACCCAGCAGCCTCTAGCAGACAGCAGCACGTTCATTCCTTGATGAACTGATGTGGGAAGTCCTCTGATTTCAGTTTAACTTGGCAGTGATTTAGGTCCTTTCCTTCAAAACAGAAGAATCAAAGCCATTAATTGTACATCTAAGGTCATGATGCACTCCTCTTTCAATCTGAAACTAGACTTTTGTCCTCACCATAAGCAAATTCCAGGTATTTCCATGACCATCAGAAAGTAGGATATTTAGAAGTTTTCCATGCATGTCTTCTGTTTTGCTTTGTGACCTGACTGCAGGGAAGAGATCCAGTGGTCTCTCTTTTTTTTCTCATGTGTTGCCAAAGGGAGTGTTTTGCTCTGCTTTTCAGAAAAAGAGGAAATTCCAAAAATTTCACCTTGTCATTGGGTAAAAGAAGACAGGTCCTCTCCCACCCTTTCTTTCTTTTTTTTTTTTGGTCTGCTGTACAGTTAAAAAATACTGATTTCTGTTGCTTTTGCTAATTGTGCAGTAAGTGTATTTGCTACTTCTTTGAAATGCCAGGATGAACAGGATGAACATCTGGTTTTGGTGCTCATTAGTCAAGTTGGGAAGCTCTGAGTATTTTGCCGAAACATTAACCCAGCCCTGAATTTATAACTAATATCAGGAAAATCACTAGGGGAAAGTGTAAGCATGTGCAGACTGTGTAACAGCCAGGATCAATTGTTACATGATAATTTTTACTGTATTAATTTTGTCAATGTGGTTCACAGACAGCTGCCTCCAGTTCATAGCAGGATATTTATATCAATGAGCAGCTTTAAAAATATGCAACCTGAATAGTTTCATAATGAATGTACATCAGTGAAATGATTTTGGGAAATAGAAACATATTTTGGAACTGAGTCATGAGCAAGTGATAAATATGAAACAAACCAAGTTGCCTCAAAGTTTTAAGAAACCAAAAAAAGAGCTTCAGAGCTTCAGAAGAGCCACATAAAGAAAGAACAAAAATATTTCACTAGAACAGACAGAAACACAGCAAAGAGAGAAGTATCAAGAAGCAGTGCAACGCATCAGGAAAAGCTTTCTTTACACTAAGTGTAAAGAAGCACTGAAGCAGTTTACTTAAGAGTGTTGTGGAATTGTCATTGCTGGAATATTTAAAGGATCAGGCTAAACAAGTGGTTGCCAAGAAAGGCTTTGGGAGAATACATCCTGCTTTGGATTATCTCTTAGCATGTTTTCTTTTACTTTGATCAATATGGTGGACAGAAAGAGAAATCCTCAAACAAATCTCTCCTACCTTCCTACACACTGTCCAGAGCTAACTGCTTTCACTTAGAGGTTTCATAGTTGTAAGCCTCTGTCAGGCTCCAGTTTTGGTTTTGCTTCCCTGGTTTTGACATTTCCAACCCAAGCCAGCATTTCAGTATTCACTTGTCATCTGTCTGCTACAGTCATGACTGTTACTGCAAACTTGAGCCATCAGATAAAGTGCTGCTAAGGCTTCAGCAACAAATAAACATGGCAATTAAAAACAGCAAATGAGCCTTATGGAAAGAAGAAAGGGAAGAAGGGAAACCAACCAGGCTGCTGGCTTCTGAAATTTTTCAGGAACTCTGTTTCCTGGAGCCAGCATCTCATCATCCTCCTGTCCAGCTGACAGGCTCCCAGCCCAGTGCTGGTGCAAGGGAGAGGTGCAGAACTGTCAGGCCAAGGCAGGAGCCAAGCAGGGAACGTGGCAGGGACAGTTCACCAGCATGGCCTGGCATCTGTGGGAAGGGAGGGGAAGGGAAGGGAAGGGAAGGGAAGGGAAGGGAAGGGAGGAAGGGAAGGGAAGGGAAGGGAAGCTGCATGACTAAGTGCGTTTTATCTAGTATCTGTCCCCTGCAGCCCATTGCTCAGCTCCCAGGGAGAAAGGAGGACCACCCGAGGAGAGCTGGGGAACGGGGTGAGCTTGAGGGCACTCCTGGGACCAAGACTGAAGATATTGAGGGTTCAAAGACATTGAGCCACTGCAATACTGCAGGGACCTCCTGTGGTCAGTGGAAATAAGGCACTGCACCCAGCCCTGGAAACGGGACAGTATGGGTGGAGGGCTTCCTACTGCACTTGGCCCTGCCCAGCTGCACAGCACAGGGGTGTCAGCCTTGGGAAGTGCTCACAGGCAGGAGGCACCATCGCTGAGAAATGGCTCTGGGACTGGGAGCTCCCCGCTGAAAAGAATGGGGAAGCTTGGTGCCTTTAGGCTACGAGCACAGCCCAGGTGCCATGACCAGTAGAGCTGTGTCCCTTGAGTTTCACAGTGCAGACCCCATCACACCAAGTTAACCCTTTGCCTGAAGCATGCTAGTTTGCTTGTTACCAGTCCTTGTTCATATTGTCGAGTCTAGCCAGGCCATGAGTCTTGTGACCAAATGGGTACTGTGGAACAGGCACGGGGACACTCAGAGAAATGATTCAGGGAAAGAGCAAATGATGCACAGAGGGGCTGCCAGTCTGGGTTACACCCCAGATCAAACAGGTTTGTGATATCCACTGTTAGTGCACGAGTAGGAGTAATCTTTATTTTCTGCAGTGTACCTATTACACATCACGTAATCTTGAGGATGTGTTTACTCTCATTTTTTCTCCTATTTCTGTGCTATTGCTTGCCTACAGGTATTTTTGCTTGCCTACACTGCCTCAGGTTTTTTATTCATTACTCGGTGACCTCCTCTGCAGAAGCAGCAACCCCAGGCAGTGAGGAATCCACTCCTATTTGTTTAAATTCAGGGGGTTTTCCCATAGTTTCTAGTAGTGGATTCAAGCTGTGGAACACACCTGGGACATTTAAAGATGAAGACAGACATTTCATCTGCTGAGTGCTAAAACCAAAAGCACCAGAAAACTTGACATTTCTATGGGCAGATAACTCGGCAAGTCTGGAGGGAGCAATTGATTTCTTGTATTCAGCTGCTCAGCTGTGTTTTCTATTGCTAGTTTGAGACATTTGTTTCTGTAGTGGCCCTACACAATCCCCCATTCCTCCATTCTTTTCACATTAGACCCTATTTGTGTCGGCCAGCTCCAAAATCTTCCCTACCAGAAAACTGACTCTTTTGGCCTCATGTGACTCCAAGACACCTGCTTTTCTGAGATACATACTACCCTGAGTGAGGCACAGTTCTCTCACAGCTGCAACCCCTGAGGCCACTAGTTGTCACTCTGTACATGAAACCCACATTGCGGCTTGTCTCGGTTTGAGACAAGTTTAGGGAGAAACGCTCTGGAAGGAATGTGTCTTCCCCAGAAGACAGGTTTCAGCACTCCCTCCCCCACCAATACTAAAGGAATTTCTTGGATGAAAGTGAAAAAAACTATTTATTTAACAACCGGAGTGCCGGCAAGGCACAGAAAAATGAGTAATCTTAGATAATAAACCTCCTAGATGTGGAGAAAGCTGGTGGATTCAGAGTTCTTTTCTGTAGCTGGCTCAGCCCCTCCTGAAGTCCAAGGCCCAGATGCAGAGTCCCTGCAGCCTCCCTGCTGGTCCACAGGGTTCGATGATCTGGTTCTTGGATCACAGCTAGGCTGAGCAGTTCCAGAAGAAGATGAAGAAGTTACCAGAGGATTTCGGTATGCCGGTGTGGGAAAATTTCTTGCCTCAACTATCAGGCTAGCTAAAAGCAGGAAGGTGCTCCCTCGGCTCCACAGGGGTGAGAACGCGGGGGAGTGTGTGAGTCCTTGAACACAAACCACACTGAAGAATTCACCCAGCTTCTCTCCCCCCTCTCCTGTACCCAGCTTAAAGCTATGGGACCTATTTTTGGGGATAAAGCAGACGATAGGGGAATACAGTACATGCCAGTTTGGGACAAATTTCAGAGGAATGCCCGAATTTGAACGTCCTCTCTTAGAAGGCAGGTTACAGCCACCCCTCCCCCACCAGGTTCGGGGAAAAAATTTTTCCTCAGAGGAAAGTGAAAGAAAGAAAAAAAAATTATTTAACAAACACACAGGAGAAGAATAATAAAGCTAAATAATAAAACCTCTTGCTGTGGAGAGAAACCTGGGAAGATTTAAAGTCCTTCTGCAGGTGTGGTCTCTCTCCTCCTCCTTGGACCTGGGTCAGCCTGGGCCCCCTCTGGGCCTAAGGTGGAAAGTTTTCCCAGTGAGTTCTGGTGTTCTGATGTTGAAACAGTCCAAAAGAGAAGAAGGGAAAAGCCAAAGTCCCAGAAAGAATCTTAACTCTCAGTCTCTCTTCGGAGACACAGAGCCAAAAAGCCAAGAGAAGCAGAAAAGGGTGTTTCCTTCGCTCCTCAGCAGCAACAGCTAATCTCTGTGTCCTTGAAGCACAAACTGTTTTGAAAAGTTCTCTCAGTTTTTTTCTCTCTCTCTTGCACCCAGTTTTAAAGGCACAGAAAGGCTCAGGATCATATCTGGGCATAGAGCGGTGATAGGGGATACAACATCATAAAGTCACCCCAAGACACAGTATTACTATAAAATCACCCCAAGACACAGCTGCAGGGTTTGGAGTGTCATGCAAAAGGAGCATAACTTAGATGTCTTTATATGGTTGATTTACTTATATTCAGATCAGCATCTGTCTTCCACTGCACTTTGTCCTAAACCAGGAAGTTTGGCTCACAGGGAATTGGTAAGAGTCCTTGGTTAAAGAGGAAAGTATGGTTCTGTTCCAGATTATGCATCTCCTTCAAACAGTCTCCGAACCATACTGGCTTAACTTTCCTGAAACTGCTTGTTTGAGATTACCAGGAACAGTGTTCTGCATGATGAAATCCATGGTCTCTCCCAGATTTGTCTGCCAGACTTCAATCTGTCGTAACAAATTGGGGGAGTCCATGTCTAGGAAATACACAATTGATGTACACTGCAAATGATGAGATTGGGAGATTACCGGCCTCAAAGACTTTCTACAATACAGCTCTTCAAATTCACTTCATGTTTTTTCTAGGATAAGGTTTCTTTTTTCTGTTTTTGGTGAATGATCAACTTTGCACTAAGGGTGTCCCCCCTAGCTAAAACTATCCATGAAAATGATACAAGAACAGGTCAGGCTCTTTCTTCCAGAGTCACATGCTGTTGTCAAAATTGTCAAAATTAACATCATAGATGAGAAAAAAACAGCCTGTCTGCTCTGAGAGGTGTGTCAGCTATTCTCCTCTCTGCTAGGGATTTGAGTGGTTTGTCTATAATTGGTTTATTTGATAACCAGTATTGAACAGATGAAATCCCTTTTTGCTTGCACTGGAGACACACAGATGAGGAGCCGTGCAAACACTTTATTGCATTTTCAGAGCAGGAAACCTGAATGGCAGCAAAGACCTGCTATCTTTCATCTGAATACCATATGACTAGGGAATGTTTTCACTTAAATCCTGGATTAAGCCTTGTCCCAGGCTTAAATCCTGACTGCATTGTCCATCCACATCACCGGCAGCACCAGGCTCAGTAATCCTGGAGGGACTCCAGTTTCTCCTGAGCAAGGTGTATTTATATTCTGATTCCAGTTGTTTTTAAGACAGTCTTCTGAGCTCAGAATTGGTTTAGCCTGTCCTGATAGATATTGTCCACCGACACTGTGAATAGGATATAGCATTTCAGGAGAACAGGCATGAGTTTTAGGTCTTCCTAAAGGTCTCTTCCAACTCAAACTATTCTATACATTTCCTGAAAAGTCCTTAAAAGTTTCCCTCCACTTTGGACAAAGGAGATGTAAAAAGATACATAGATTTTTAAATTAAATCCACTCTGTCATTAGTAAACACTTCCAAAACAAGCAGAAGCATTTCTCCTGTATAGAACAAACACTTTACAATTCAGCTACTGTACCATTCTTGCTCTGTTTCGTTTCTCTTTGGAATCCCAGGGATGTTAACAGTGAGTCTCTAGGCCAATGTTATTTGTGTATGATTTGGTGAGTAGATGTGGAAGTACCTCTCTTAGATACCATTTGCGGAGAAGGTTTAACACTAAATTTGTCTTACACCATAGGATTTAATACTACTAGCACGTCCTGTAGGAAAAGATTAATCTAAAATGCTGATTCCTGCTTGATCAAAGGCATTTATAACTTCTTCTGTGTAATAAAAAGTACTGTCCTCACTGTAGATTTACCTGGAGTGATTTGGCCTGACCTGAAGAGACTAACTGAAGAGGATCTGTGTGCAAAGTGGTAGATAAGACTGACATCTCCTAATGAATTTCAGGTGGTATATAAAGTCACAGGTAGGGAGTGACAGCATGCAATATACCAAACTATATTCTGTGTTTGACTTCAATGCAGAGTTTTTGCTGCTAAGTTCACAACAGAAGATGCCTTCTTACAAGTATGAAAATTATTTACTATAGTAAGATTTAAAACTGAATACAATGCTCTGGTTTTTAATCATAATACTTTTTAAAGTGTACTGGAACTTCTAGAATTGGATCCCTATTGCGTAAGTATCATTAAATTTTTCCATCTGTGGGCTCTGCTTTCAAAAGTTCGAGGTAGGTCTCACTGGAAGAAAATAAGGGCACATGTTAGGATCATGAAAATTTAAATTAGGGGAGACAATGAGGGATAAAAACAATAAAATAAGACAAAGCTACACGCTAGGTTTTGCTTTTTAAACTCTTCTACAATTCTTGTTTATTTCAGCTTTCATAAAATGGTTAATAATAAAAAAATCCAGTTGCTTTACTGTATGCTTTGCACCTGGTACATTTTTAATATTTTTGAAACCATAAGGAAAAAAAATCAAGTTTCATTTTTTGAGAAGAAACCTTGAAATTCATAATATCTAAAGGACTTTCAAAAGATGCTGGTATTTATACACATTGGATAATCAAATTATTTGATAATCCAGTTATTTTGATAATATTCCAAAAAAAAGAAAAATACATAAAGAATACAATAATGCCAAAATAATTTTATGCTGCTTTACATGTGTATTCATAATGTAGAGGTGCAAACAGTAACAAGCCAAACAATTGATTAAAATTAACACAGCTAGCAGAATAATGACAGAGGAACCTGGTGTGGGTTTTCTGAGTCAATGCAGAAGAGTACATTCAGCATCACCAGAAGTTCTGCAATGACACATTCTGAGATGCTATAAAGGGTCTGAGTATTGTCAAAGTTAGACAATTCCTGATCGGGAAGATTTCTATAGCCAGCTCCCATTTTCTGTGCTTTCAGCCGCAGCATTCTTCTCTTCAACTGTTCCATTTGCATTGCTTGTTTCTTCCAAAACTACCACTAAACTTGACAGAGTTGTGTGAGGATCAAGCAGTTTCACAAGAGGGATGTCCACCTTTCTCTCTTGAAAGACACGGTTCTGAATTGTCATAGCTAACATAGAGTCTATGCCCAAAGATGAAAGTGGTGTATTCATGGTTAGTTCATCTGTGTTCACTCCTGTAAGGTCACTCACCAGCGAGGTGATGTAATCCTCAGATTTGAGAAAGGCAGTCTCTGGGACTTCAGTTTCCTCAGAGGTTCCAATCTTGTTCCTGAAATCTTCTGACATAAGGGATACGAAGCGACTTTTGAGCGAAATAATCCGAGTAAAAACATGATGATACAAAGCTTGAAAGTTCAATTTGACGACAGCTTGCTGCGGGTTGTTTATAAGTAAGGTCTTCCTGAGATACTCATGAATTTCATGCACTTGCAGAATGTCTATGCCCTTGGATCCCAGGATGCTCTGAATGTGGCTTTGATTGAGCAGAATGCCAAGGTTCAAAGCACCCCAGTTAATGGCCTGGCCTGAAAGCCCACAGTTCCTCCGGTAGAGGCAGAAGAGATCCAGGAAAGAGTTTGCAGCTGCATAGTTTGTCTGGGTGGCATTTCCCAGAAAGGAAGTAACAGAGGAGTAGCACACAAAGTAGTCCAGCTCCTGGCCTCTGGTAGCCCAGTGAAGATTTAGGGTCCCTGCTACTTTTGGGCTCAGCACTCGGTGAAAGTCAGCCAGCTTCAGGACTTCAAGGTGGCCATCGTGTAAAGCAACAGCACTTTGGAATACACCTTTGATCGGACTCCCCACAAAGGTGTTGGCAATGGACTGGAAAGCTTTCTCAACATCACTGGTCAAAGTCACGTCACACTGGACAGACACTACTTTGCTTCCTTTGTACTGCTGCTGCAAAGCCCTCATCTCCTCTTGCTTCTCACTGCTGGGAATTCTCCTGGAGAGTATTGCAATACACCCTCCTCCGTTCTCGGCTATGAATTTCACTGTTTCGAAGCCAAGCCCAGTGAGCCCCCCGACTACTACATAAACAGCGTTCTGCTTAAACAGCTGCTTCTGGGGCTCGTACAACGGGATATCTGAAAGCACACCGATGTCCTTCTGCCTTCTCAGGACAGCGAGGGGGACAGAAGTGCAGGTAAAATAGGACATCACAGTGTTTAGCCCTTCAAAGTTCTGAGTCTGCTGAAAAACAGAACCCAAGAGATGTCTAAACTGTTTCGTATCCATGGAACTGATCCAGGCATGTACAGTCTTGTGCAATTCCTTTAGAGGTGCTTTCCGGAACAGGCTGGGAACGACAAGGATATGAAAGCTGATGTTTTCATGATCAATTTCACTGACATTCTGGATACATTCGGACTGTTGATTGCCACACACAATCACCACATCTTTAAGAAAGTACATGTGGGCCAGATCCTCCCAAGACAGTCTGTTGACTGGAGGAAGAACAACAAGGGCACTGCACAGGTTGATATACCGGAACACGTTAGGAGTGGGCTTTGCAAGGACTGTCCTCCAACCCGTCTCTTCTGCTGCTGCAGAAAGAACGTGGCACAAAACCGATGATGGCTCTGTAGTAATAATACCCAATGTTCTGCGATGTTTCCCCTTGGGTAGCCTCTGCATGAAGATTTCCCATGCAATGAGGAAGTATGAAACACAAGGGACATTCTGGAGGAATGGGAATTTCTTTACATTGAAACAAGCTGTTGCTGGAATCTGAATTCTGGATGATGCAGCAGTGGGATAACATGAAACCACCTGATCTCCCACTTTCACTTTTCTCACATCAATGCCTGTTGCAGTGACTGTGCCACTGAAATCAAGAGCTAAAAGTCTGTGTTTGTCTCCTGCTTGTGAGTTCCAATACAGTGTATTACCAAAGCTGCAGCTAGAAACACTAATGGGAAAATAATCTTCAGAGTGGAGACAAATTTTATCCACATGAATTTCAACACTCTGTTTGTCAAGCTGAGCAGCAGCGCCGGTGGATAATTCCCCAGACAAGTCTTTCGCTGTGTATGCATCAGAAGTGTACAAAGTGAATGTTTGTGATTTCTGGAGAGATCTTACAGGTTGGATGTAATCTGCATCTACAAAAGGTGTGCGTCTGATTTCGGACACATAAATCCTCCCCTGGCTGATGCAAACTTCTGGATAGTCCCCACCTTTGTATTTGACAAGAACATCTGCTAACACTGAGATGTCCAGGGAAGTGGAAGAGCTGAGGTCAATCAACTGAAATGTGATTTCTGGAACTTCAACAATACAAGTTCTGGTCATGCCATATAAGGCAAACCCACAGTTAACATGGTCCACGTATCTCTCTGTTGTTCTGTAGGTGATCACTTTGACGGAACAGTGGGATGTCTTCTCTCTTAGTGCCACCACTACCTGCCGATAGGCTTCACAGCACTTTGCCATCTGATCTACTGCTTCCCCTGGGAAATCTTCATTTAACTTTTGAATTCCCCACAGGAAGAGGATTTCATCATAATCCTCAACCTCTGCTCTCATTTTAACCTGTGTGTGGCCTTCCACGAGGCATTCCAAGTCTTCATACATAACATATCTTGAAGCAGGATGCAAGTACTTTTTGAGCTGCTCAGCTATCCCAAATTTGTCTGCAAACACGAGGACTCTGGGCTTAAACCCCAGATGTCCAATTGTCTGTGAAAGAGAGACTTCTTTCCACTTGTTTTCAAACAGGAATTCATTGTCTCTGGAAGATGCTTCCTTCATGAAAGTGATGGCAACACGCTTGAGCTCAGCCAAAACAGAACCGTGTTTGTCCACAAAGCATCCACAGACCTCAACGCAGTTCCCAGTGCACTTGCTCATTCTCATATATATCATCATTTCTTCCTCCAGCGGGCGGAGCACCACCAGGCTGCCTATCCCTGAAGGAAAGCCTGCTCTGGACTGGAATGTCCTTGAGGTCAAGACAGCGGTCATCTGCAGAAAACAGTCGAGCAGCACTGGGTGGATACAGTAGCTGTACATCTCTCTGACGGTCTCCTCATTCACTTTTATGCTTGTTATAGCTTCCTTTAGCTCCTGGCAATAATGCACATCACTGAGCTGCCTGAATATGGAGCCATACTGAAAGCCAACCTGAGACAGTGCTTCATAAACCTCCTCTCTGCTAATCGCTGACCTGCATCTGCGATAGACGGCTTGGAGGGAGATGCTGCTTTCTTCCACCACACCTTCAAGCCCCTTTGCCACCTGGCCAGCAGCATAAACTGCGCTGGAGGAAGAGAGAACCTCAAAGGTTGTCATGGCTTTTTGCGGACTCAGCTTGATACTCAGCACTTGGGAACTCTGTGTGAGAACACACGGCGCAGAAAAACTGATACTCAGCTGGCAAGTGCTCAGAGGCACTTTAGGTCTAGAGCTTCTCATCACAGAGGCGAGACCAAGCTCCACGTAGAAAGCTCCAGGGACTAAGGCCACCCCATTGTTCTTGTGCTCATATAAGTACGGTGTTGTGTCCTGGGACACCAGGCAGCCAAACTCCACATTGTCACTGTTTATGCCATAAATCAAAGGATGACTGACACTGACACCTCTTTGGTTTGCTTGTTGATGGATATCCAGACAGGCCATGAGTTTTTGGCGATCAAATTGATATCGTGGAATGGCCACTGGAACACTTTGATACCCGGTATAAAAGTGCTGCCAGTTGGGATTATACCCCAGTTCAAACAGATTTCCTACCAGGGTGAAGAGCGCCTGATATTCTGTATCAGTTTGCAAAGAGGACAACACTTTTGTGCCTTTTCCTAGAGTTTCCTTTATGCTTCGCTGCAGTGCTCGGTGAGGACTTATTTCCACAAACACCACGTTTTCCTTGCCTTTGGCTGCAGTTTGGATGGCTTGCGTGAAAGCCACAGGCTCACGTGTATGCCGCGCCCAGAATTTGCCCTGAGCAAAGTCATTTTCAGATGCAACCACCCCAGTCAGTGTTGAAATCACTTCAATTTCCCCCTTCTGCTTTTCTAAAGGCTCTATTTTTCCTTCCAGCTCCCCCAGTATCATATCCATGCTGGGGCTGTGGTATGCAACTGGAACATTTAAAACATGAAGAAAGATGTTTCTCTGTCTGAAAGCTTCAGCTAAGTCTCTCTGGACAGCTTCCACAGCGTCTACACTCCCAGACAAGGTGCAGGAGATGGGGCTGTTGAAAGCAGCAATGCACACCTTTCCCGAGTAGGGATGCAGGCGTTCAGCAATCTCTTCAACAGGGATGTTTCCAACCACCAACATTCTGCCACTGGCAGTCTTTGCCTGCAGCCTGCTCCGGTGATAAATCACTTTGACTGCATCTGCCAGGGAAAGGTACCCAGCAATATGTGCAGCAGCAACTTCCCCCACCGAGTGGCCAACAGCAGAGACAGGCTTAATACCCCAGTGCTTCAGGAGGGAAGCTACAGCAACCTGCAAGGCAAACAGCAAGGGCTGGGAAAGCTCTGGATTCAACAAGTCCTTTGGGCTACAATTTCTTGCTGGCAGGAGGCTGATGGCAGCGTGCTGCTGAAAAAGGTCTTCTATCTCCTTACACTTGTCTCTGAACACCGGCTCTGAGCTCAGCAGTGCCTCACTGAACTCCTTCAGCGTGACGCCGTTGCCACAGAACACAAACACCAGCTGTGGTTCCACCTTGAACATGGCAGGTTCAGTGCTCGCTGCCAACTTAAGCTCTTGCTGCAAGTGTTGGAGGGAATTTGTGACAAAGGCTTTTCGGTACCTGTAGCTGGCATGGCTTCTTCTGCAGGCAGATGTATAGGCCAGGCTTGGGAGAGTTACGGAGTTCCTTGTGCTCAGCTGCTCGGCTGTATCGGCCATTGCCATCTGGAGGGACTTACGGGATGCTGCTGACAGCAGAACTAATTCCAGGGGCTTCTTAAAGGCAGGAAGAGGCTCTGGCTGCTTCACCTGCCTGACTACAACATGAGCATTGGTTCCTCCAAATCCAAAGCAGTTGATGCCAGCTACTCTTCCGTACTCACTGGATTCTTCCCAGGGCTCTACAGCTGTGGCAACAGCAAGGTTTAATTTCTCTGTATCGATGCTGCTCATCTCCTTCGAGTAATGCAAGGATGGAACAATCTTTCCATGATGCATCATCAGGAGCACTTTGATTAACCCGGCTGCTCCAGCAGCCGATTCCGTGTGCCCAATATTTCCTTTCACTGAACCAATTTTCAGAATGGAAACTCGGGAAGACCTGTTTTTGCTAATGACACTACCCAGGCTTTCAGCTTCAGTAGGATCTCCAACAGCAGTTCCTGTGCCATGGGCTTCAATGTACTGCACAACTGAGGGATCAACACGACTTTCATAAATGCTGCGCAGTAACTTCTCTTGCTCTATTTGAGATGGTCTCGTGATTGGAGTTGTGGACCTGCCGTTCTGATTGACTGCACTGATGTTTATCACACCCCAGATTTTGCTGTAGTCTTCCTTTGCCTGTTCCATGAAAAGTTAAATTGTCTTTAATAAACTCATGCTTTCTCTGTAGAGAAGACAACAAAACACCACAACAAAGCCAAGAACACACAGAATATGATGCTAACTTTTAAATGTGGGATCATTTCCCTATGCTAGGGGAACTGCATTAATGCTTAAGAAATGCTTCATTAATCTTAAGCTTGAATTGGAAAAGCTTCTCTGGAAAAGTCATTATTAGAGCTGAAGACACAAAATTCAGGCAAGCAACCAGTCTTACTTCAGGCTGCTTCACAAGCAATCTTACCTTTTTCAGTGGTTTGAGGAAAACAACACCACAGCCTTCTCCCCTTCCATAGCCATCTGCCTTCTTGGAGAAGGGTTTGCTTATGCCCTCTGGAGAGATCATTTTTGCTTTACTGAGAGATACAAAGGTGCGGGGATCAATGATGCAGTTCACCCCACCACAGATTGCTGCCTCACAGTCTCCTGGAGTCAAACAGAAACATACTCGTGTTGAGATGGCCCAGGTGATAGACAGAAACAGTAGCAATCTTGATTTCATTGTCCAGCATCTCTTCAGTCCCGTTACCTGATTTAATGGCTCGCAAGGCGTAGTGAAGAGCAAAAAGAAAAGATGAACATGCAGTGTCAACAGTCAAGGACGGTCCAGTCAGGTTAAATGTGAAAGAGACCCTGTTAGCAGCAATGCTCATTGCTGTTCCAGTACCATCATAATGATTTATTTCACTCACTGCTCTGCTGGTTATGATTTCATAATCTCGATTCATGAGACCTGGAAAACACCAGATACATATCAAGTTAACCCAAGCCAACAGTAGGCATGTACAGCTCCAAACCTGATGGCATGTTTTGGTTTTCAGTGTTAAGGCAAAACCACATGGCATCAGTGCTCCTATCAAGAAGCTTTGCTTCCACACAAGTCAAAGGCAAAACTCACAGCAATTTCCCCTGGACTCAGCTTACACAAACATACCTAACACTTGAAAACCCTTCCTGCCCCGGAAACAACAGGCCTTTCCTGATGGCTTAGCTCACTGTGTGATGCAGCTAAGCTCTCTGCAGTCTGCTCAGACCCCTGTATCTCAGTTTGAGACTGGGTGGTTTAGTTTAGCTATGAGAATATTTATCAACAAGTTACAAGGAGGGTAGCTCAGACACAAATGTACAAGACATTAGCTTCAGTTCCTCAGATGTACCAAGTTAAAGGTCACAGCACAAACTACATCCAGTATTTTGTATTCACAATTTTTTTTTATACTGTGGGCCAGTAAGAAACAGTAAAGAAGAACAGGGCCTGGGAGAGCAGTCGTGTCCTTTTTCTGGGAAAATTATGCTTGGAATACCGTGGATCCCCAAGTCCACATGTGGAAAATGCAGTACCTCTATTCAGAGAGCAAGGAATAGTGTCCTCAGTGGAAGAAGAGCATCTCTCAGACTAAAAGGTAATCTAAAGCATTTCCCCTATAAGTACATCAGACTAACTACCCCAGGAAAACTCCTCTTTAAAGACACACAGATTACAACAGCAATAATGTACTGTTATTCTAGCATTGTCTTTTAAATATCTTTCAACAGCACCCACTATCATCTCCTCAGTAACTTTTCTGGTACTGACAAAAACAGTTGGACAAGTGCACCTTGGTACCATTCCAATGTCCACAGGAGGATTTCTGCTGCTTTAAAAGGATAGTAACCCCCACAACACCGTAACCAAAGTAATACTGGAAAACAGTATCTTGGGAAAAAAGTGTAGGCCTGTGTAGAAGCCGATAAGATAAGGGGCTAATGTGTACACATCGAACACTGATTGCCAGATACCCAGGGAGCCAACCAGGGATTGGCTGGACCAACACTGGAACCAGGACTGGTGATCCCTTTTTCTCTCTTTCTCTCTATCCTTCTTTAATTCTTTCTCTCTTTCCTTCCACCCTATCTCTTTATCCACAACCCACTGCTGTGTGCTGATATAGCAGGTCAGGGACTAACATTCCAGTGTCCATGCCAAGTGAGTATTTTACTACTAAAATTTTGTGGTTTTTTTGCAGACCCAAGCAATTACACATCTTGGGTGTTCCCTTCCCCTAAAGGGTGGAACATCACAGCCTGGCTTGGGAGTATCTTTCCCAAGAAGGGTTGGGTTGGGGAGGCAGTTTTAACTGTTTCCTGCTTCACTTCAGTGCCTGAACACAGGAAGAAGAGCACCAAAAAGAGATACAGGAATTGTACCATGAACTTCTGGAGTAGCCTGGTAATTCTTACCAAAAGTAACCAGTAGTGCCATAGCACAGAAGCCTTAGATCTCCAGTCTAGATCCATCCTAGATCCAGCCTAGATAACATGGAAAGGTTATGAAGGAGTGCTCCACTCTTTGTGAGGTTCAACACACTTTCTTTGCCATGAAATTTTCATCTTACCAATAAAAACACCTGTTTTGGTGCCACTGACAGATTCTACAGGAACTCCTGCATCCTCCAGGGCTTTGTATGTGCACTCTATCAGTAACTTCTGTTGTGGATCCATGCGTTCAGCTTCCATATTATTAATGCCAAACAAGTGGTTGTCAAATGAATTAAATCTGAAATGCACAGACCAGAAGATGATATGACATATGTAAATGAGATGCTTTTACTTCTAGATGCACAGTAAACATTTTTTGCAACTTCAAGAAATACCATGATTCTCCAACAATACATTCACAATGCTTTCTGTGTGTGTATGTGTGTGCTTGTCTTTAAAAGCATCTTCAAAATAGGCCCATGCTTACAAAAGCATGGACTAAGTCCAAGTTCAATCTTGTGTCCCAAGATCAGATTTGTGTGGCCTTCTATCATCTCTTGATTTCAGAGCAGGATTCAATATCTAACATGGGACTAAGCACTAAATTAATTCTGGGTCCTATGATTCAACCCTGACAAGTATAAATCTCAGGAGACAATAAGATTTCTTCTGTGCATGTCAACTTCTCCTTTGAATGAAGCTCTACAGCCTGAGGATTTAAGGTGAATGTGGAATTCAAATAAAAGACATTTATGCTGACCTTACTGTAATCTGCTATTCTTCACACTGGTCACAGCCCCTGAAAAGCTGTACCCATAGTGTAAGTACTACAAAAATCAGTGGTGCAGCAGGGGAACAGACTCACTCATCGAGAAGAGCAGCTCGTGTTGTACATATTTTTCCTGGCTTGTTATCATCTGGATCGTACCACTCCTTGGCATTAAATCTCTCAGGGGGGATTTCTACCGTGCAGTTTTTGCCTTCCTCCAGGACTTTCCAGAAATTGTCAATTCCATCTCCTGTTGTACAGAGTTTTTAAAACAGATTAAATGATGCACTCCCCCTCCCAATGCAGACTCAGAAATGCACAATCAGCTACAAGGACCTCCCACATGTAAATCTAGGCTGCTCAAGTAGGCTTGCCACAGAAAGAAATGATCATTCTTTGGTGAGAGGAAAATGAAAAAGCATGACTGGTCCCCTCACTGCTTGTCTGAAAGCAAAGCAACCCCACAAAATCCTTAACCACCTTCTCTCCCCATTTCCCTCCCACCTCACTGCATCTACTCCACCTACTGTAATAAAGCAGGAAGCTTTCTTTTAGGAAAACCCAACCTGTTTATGTTACAGGCAAAGCTGATGAAAATGTCCAGCCCTTGATCTGTCCTGTCCCTACAGATGCAGAGTCCTGTAACAATGCACAATCACCCAGCCAGTGAACACACAGAAAGTTCAAATCATCCCAGACCCAACCAGCTCGTTTGTATGAGTTTCGTGTGCAGCTCAAGGCCCTGCTCAATGCCCTGCAGCACTGCAGTTTCTTCTGTATGTCCGTCTGTCTGTCAGCAGACAAACTCAAACCAATTAGTCTCCACCACAGCACCACCTTCCAAAAAGATCCCACAAGCAGCAAAGCAACAAATTCTACTAAGGGACTCCATTTCAACATTAATGAAAGACTTGGCTTTTTGATGTTCACTCACAGCCTGCTTTGCTTTTACCCCAAACTCACCTCCAGGAAAGTTGCATCCTATTCCAACAATAGCAACTTCATCTGCAGTCTCAGTCTCCATCTCCTCCTGCACAAGACAGGTGTAGGGTTAGTCCAGTCAAACACTTATGCATTTACCATTACATAAATACTAGTTATTAAGGTGAACTTCCCACAAACACACAAACTTTTTCAAAACTTGATTAATCTTGAATCATCTACTGTTGGTTGTGACGACAAACGACACTGCCCACAAGTGACCAGAGCTGTACTATATTTTTCCTCTTGTCTCTACTTTTAGAGGGAATTCCCCATTTAATTCCCCAAACTCTGTCATGCACAGACACTTCCTTTTTACTGTTTAATCTCTGCTAACAGAAGGTGAATCTTTTCAACAAATTAGACGACAGAGACAAGAATTCCCTTTGGGATCAAATTAAATACCCCAGGATAGAATTGACAGATGGTTTCTTTTTCCTTGATTCTGGTAAACGAACTTGTCAGATGAGAATCAGTTCAGTTGAACTAATTAGAACTCCCTAGGATGCCCTCCTCTAAGCCCTGCAGTCCTCCTGGACTTCCTTCAACCCACAAAGAGGAGAACATTCTTCTAGAAAGGTTTTGTAAGGGATTCTTGGCAGTGAGGAGAGATTCTCATCTCAGGGATAGCACAGCAGGTCCCAAAGAGCCTTTCTCAGTCATTGACTGACAGCAATGAAGCAGAGACCAGGCTGTTTCACAGCCCCACATGTCATTCAGAGTTATCATTTCTTGGAAGTTTATTTGAAAGGTGAAATTAGGAATAACTTCTCAGACTCACAATTTGAAAAATTTACTTCCATGTTCCATTAGCTAAGAGAGAAAAATTTAAAAGGCCACCTAGCAAAAATAAGGAGACCAGAATCTGGCTTTCTAGGAGGAAATTCCATTTTAACAATAATGTAAATTCAAAATTGACACAAGAATTGTTCCCTTTAAATTCCTTCAGAATTGTCTATGGTTTCTATGATTCTATGATTTCTTATTTTAATGTAATTGCTAAACAAAAGCTGCAAAGCCCAACAAACATACTTTTATCACAAAGGTACTTTTAAACATTTTTCCTAAGTTAGCACTTAAATAGCAAGTAATAGAAAATTAAGGACCTTCCAATCACAACATAAAACATATCTTTGGCATCTCTAGAGCTATCCAGTGAGCTATGTAACTCTTACCTTATATCATCCCAGTGGGGTGGATAGTAATACGCTGTCTGAGGAAGTCATTTATATAGGATTCTATGTGGTTTCTTTTTTAAATGGGCATGCTAAATTGTTAACTAAATTGTTCCTTTCAAAGGAAAAAAGAAAATGAGTCATGTGATTAGTCAGTAACTCTGACTAAAGTTCAAAACTAATTCCCTGAAGTAGTAAATTCTTGATGTCATAAGTTTTCACACCAAAACAGTAGTAAAACCTCTGTCTTATCTAACTTTTTACAGTTATCAAAACAGTTAATTGGAGATACCTTGCCATGAAATAGCCCATAAAATTTTTATGATCCTAAGAATATGATTTAAAAGACTCTATCTTTAAAATAACAACTCAATTTGGTTTGCTCTTTATATCAATAAATATGAACAAGCATTAAAGCCCCATCTATTTGCTGGAGGCATCATTTGTGAAAATGAAGAACTCTCTATAAACTTAAAACCTGAGTCTCACATTTGATTCCACACCTGCTTTCTTTTACCGAGCACGACCATTTAAATGTACAACCACAAAAGCCTTATCAAAAGACAAAAAGTCCCAAAATATTTCTGAGTCCACTGGGACATTAAAAGCAATATTGAGCTTTCTTTCTAAAACCTGTCATCTTCTTAAAAGCCAAACAACAGTGGAATATCCAGTAGTAACCTCTGAAGGGATCAAGTCCGGTGGTCACTTCTAGATGCCTTTTTCACTCTCCCTCATCTGAATTCATCCCAACCACCTAAACTTATCTTTCTCCTTTTCTGACTTTGTAATGGAACCACAGGGTTACATTTACTAATGGTTAAAGTTTTCCTTGATTGTGGGACCCAACTCTTTCCACAAAGACAGCAAATAAGCATTGTGCTAAGAATAAACAGTTTATTCTGCCACCAAATAGCTTCATAACCTGCTCTGAAAATTTTTAAATTCTGCTCTCCATTTCATAGCTGAATATCTCAGTCACTCACTTTTCTGAATTCTGAGGCTGTTGGGAATTATTTAATGATTTTTTAACTTAATTAACCCACTTCCCTGATATCATTATGAGGCTTATTAACAAGACGGCTAGTCTGAAAGTGACTCGAGAATCTCTACAGTTTACACATCTCTAAAGAGCACTCTTGTTAGTGCTGGTACCATTACCATTCCCCTGCAGAACAGAATGTGGATTCATCAAGTGAACTATGCACTATGAGGAATGCACGGTGGAACCTCCATTACAGTTTCACAATTAGCACCTGAAAGCAATGGTTGCTAAGCCATATTTTGAGATATTGGTTAGGTATTGGTAGAATATTGAAATGAATCCTGCATATCTGTGGTCATTAATTTCAATGCAAGTTAAACCAATCTGAACCCCAGTGATCCAAACACAATATGAACAATGTGCCGGACTAACTAAGAAAGTGCTGTTCGTGTCCTTGGTTCTGAACATATTTGTTTACAGTTTAGCAGTGTGTTGCCTGAGTGCTGATGACTTGCACTATCATAGTTGGAATATATTAATAAACCCAAGTGATTGCTCAATCCTTTTGAGCAATGACAGAAACAGAAATAGGAACTAAGTAAGGACATGTAGCAATAATGGATTGAGTCTGGTATTAATGTAAGCAGTCTATCTGTAACTGAATTACGTGTTGGTTTGTCATCAAGTTCATTACACATTTTGTCTAAATTTAAAATTAGAAAGTTCAAAAGGGAGACAAAGACCTGTCATATGGGAGGCACTACATTCGTTTTGTCTCCCACACCATTACAGTGTTTACCTCTGACCCAAACCTTTGGTTTCTTCTAGCCAGACTTATATCTGATAATTCCAAAAGGACAAATAAAGTATATGTGTATTTCCCCAAAGAATTACATCCTACTGAGACTCAAATATAGGAAAATAGCTATTTATTTGCCTAGTTGTCATTATTTCAATCAAGTTTTTACTGTCTTCTGGTGGGAAAGCATGCATGAGTGAAGTATCTGTGGGACTGCGTGTCTTTCAAAGACAACATGGACAAAAAAAATTTTGAATGCTTTTTAATTCCAAGCAGATATTAAGACTAAAATACTTGTGGATTCCCCGTTTCCATCAGGACACAAAAAGGATTGCTACACAAATCACTAGATGTTATTTTTTCACTGAAGCAGTCCTCTGACGAGAGGAGTTGTGACACAAATATGTCATTCTGCATCATCATGAAAACCTAGTAAGAAAAGGCACTGGCTCTTGGGCAAAACAATTTCCAATCAGTCAAATCTCAAAAATTAGCTTTGTACATAATTATAATTCATGGATATTCATGTGTCATTGAATAAGGGAGCAGTTTTTACATTTTTCAGTCTACAGCTATGAAGTTTTCCAGTACACTTATTATCGCTGTTGCTGTTATTGTTATAGAAGTTTTAATAACACCAAGCACAGCAGGGTTCTGCCATGCCAGAAGCTATACTAACCCACAGGGAGAAAAAGGACCCCACCACAAAGAGTAGTATGTGTGGCAACCCCTGGTTCTTTTTATTAGCTCTGCACTATGGGGCTACTCAGGAGGAATGGAAGTAAAAGGAAGAGCAGCTTCTGGCCTCTAAATTATTTTTCTTGGAGTTTTTTTTTCCACTTTAATAGTAATCTCATGTATGATTGCAAAAACAAGCTTTTTATATGACAGTAAATGATGCAAAGCTGTCTGAATGCATTTGCTGAAAGCCTGAAACAATATCCAGGCCCTGCCTCATTCAGACCAGCTGTGGATAGTGTGGTGCCATTGCTAATTGTTTGAGCATGGACAGAAACAACTACTTTCCTGATGATTAACAAATAGGAGAGAAGACATGACATCATAGTATGAAGATGTTTGCAAAATTTTCCAAAAATTTGAAAGATAAGGAAAGGATGGAGCACAAGAGGATTTCTCTTAACTTCCTAGAGGTGGAATCTGGAAGCTGCATGCCTTGTAAACTCTGAACATTGCTGGGACATGGATACAGTTCACCCCATTGAATCTGAGCTACCTAAGTACATACTCTATGCTAACCATCTAGCTTTCTTCTCCAAAGACAACAGAGAAAAACCTACAGTGGGAAAATCAGATCAATTTAGATAATTAAAGTTATATAAACCCACTTTCACTGGGAAATGCCGTAGAACAATAATTCCCCTATACCTATTCAATATTCCTTTTCATGTATGCAGGGATGACATTAATTCTTTTTTCCATACACTTAATCTGAGATGGGAAATAAGACTATTATGTAACAGGACTCCCGGCTTCCTTTTCAGAACTGCAGCTTCTCGGATAGAAATACCACATCCTGTCAAATCCCCTCTTTCTCTATTCCTGATTCATGACATTACATTCAGCTGTCTCAAAAAGTTCCCCTGACAACTCTTCTACTGAGTAACTGCATCTGGTATTAAGGCTTAAATTTAGATGTTTAAGCTGTTATTTTTTTTTAAAGATGGAACATAACTGTGCATAAATAGGTATACAAAAAAAAAGAAAAAAGTAGAACTAGCCTTGAGCCATGTGTAGCCTTTATAGTAAATACAAACAAGCATTTTCATAGTATCATAGAATACCGGGTGGGAAGAGACCTCAAGGATCATCTGGTGCAACCTTTTTTAGAAAAAGCACCAGATGGCCCAGCACCCTTTCCAGTGGAACCTTAAAGTGTCAAAGTTGGGGAATCCACTTCCTTGGTGAGATTATTCCAATGACTAGTTGTCCTTGTCATGAAAAATGTTCATCTTCTGTCCAACTAGAATCTTGACAGGAGTAACTTGTACTCGTTACCCCTTGTCTTTTCCATGTGTCTTGTTTTAAACATTGACTCTCCATCTTCTTCGTAGCCACCCCTTAAATACTAGAACCATTACCACCATCAGGTCTCCCCTGAACCTTCTTTTCTCAAGACTGAGCAAGCCCAGTTCTTTCAGCCTTTTCTCACGTGGCAGGCTTAAACCCTTGGATCATCTCTGTGGCCTTTCTCTGGACCCTCTCCAGCTGCCCGCCTATTTTTTGCACAGTGGGGACAAAAACTGAACTCACTATTCCAGGTGTAGTCTGGCAAGTGCTGAGTAGAGTGGGATAATGATATCTTTACCTCTGCTGGTGATGCCCTTGTTGATTCAGCCCAGGATCCTGTTGGCTTCTTTGCCACAGCAGCAGACTGTGCACTCATATTTAACTGTTTGTCCAACCAGGCCAGGTTCCCTTCCACTGAGCTCTGAGTGAGCTGAAGTTTGCTCTTCCAAAATCTAAACGCTTTGTCTTAGTACAAACCCTCATCATGCTCAACATGATCCCAAACTCCACAAAGCTGTGATCACTGCAACCAAGGCTATCACTAACATTGCAATATAACAATAAAATGTTACAAGATTACATTTACAATTACAAAGCAGTGCCTCTTTCCTCATTGGCACGTGTAACATTTGTATAGGGAAGCAGCCCTCTATGCATTCCAGGAACATGATGGATGATGTCAGCCATTTGATTGTTCTTCCAACAGATGTCTGGGTAATTGAAGTCACCTGTAAGTACCAAGTTCTGTCGACTCAAAGCTTGTTTAAGTGACCCAAATATTGCTGCATCAGCCTTATCATTCTGGTTTGGAGATTGTTAGAAGATGCCAACTATAAGATGCCCCTGGAGAAGATTTTGATCCAGAGGCATTCAGAAAGACTTCCACAACTGCTGTAGTTGACTGCTACATATTTAGGTTCTCCTTATCACACAGCATGATTCATCTTTCTCTTCATCCCTGCCTGTCTTTACAAAACAGTCTACTGCCATACAGTGTAATTCTTCAGTCATGTGAGATGTCCCACCATGGTTCAGTTATTCCTGTGATATCCTAACTTTCTGACTGACGCATGAAGTTCCAGTTCCTCCTGTTTGTTCCCCAGGCAGTGTGCATTGATCAACACACACTTGAGGTATGACATGGCTGCCTTCCAGTTCTATCTGGCCAGGCAAATAAGGAAAATTCATCACTACTCTGTTGGCCTGACTTACGCCACAGTTGGTTGCAATGGCATAAGTGTTGCCACTTTGGACCCCACCCCCAGAGTCCTGCTGTTTAAAACTCACCAAGTTGTCCAGCCTACTACCAAAGATCGCACTTCCTCTTTTAGAGAGGTGGATCCCATCCCTTCCGAAAAGGCTACAGTGATCAAAGGATGTCCAGTTCTCAGGCCAGCAGATGGATGCCTCAATACCCCTTAACAGTGCGTCACCCACTACAAGCATTTGTCATTTCCTCTTGTGGCATCCACTGCATGCTGCTGGTACCGTTTCTCCTTGCAGACCTTGTTCCTGGGTGTCTGCAGCAGTTAAAACTTCTTATCTGGTTCTGGTTGCAATGATGGAGGGTGGGGAATGAAGCAGAGTTAGGCTTTTGTGGGTCACAAAGGTCAAAGATGTCACATTCTCTGTGTTGTCTGCTACAAGTGTATGGTTCTGAAACCACTTATCTATCTCCATCTCAGCCTCTCTAGTACTGCGCAGTTTTTTTAGCTGTTTCCTGCAACTCAGCCCACTGATGCAACACCAACACCCTGTACACATCTTTTGCAGACATTTACCTTTTCTCCAGGAGGGTGCAGTCACT
Source organism: Rhagologus leucostigma (assembly GCA_013397725.1). Taxonomy (NCBI): domain Eukaryota; kingdom Metazoa; phylum Chordata; class Aves; order Passeriformes; genus Rhagologus; species Rhagologus leucostigma. The sequence goes on from VZTD01002137.1 coordinate 847,759, forward strand.
CATTGCAACCTACTGCCTCTACTGAACTCTCCTTTCTTACCAGTCCCATCTTCATGGAAGCCTCAAACATCTCAGAGGCTGTCTCCATAGAAATACTTTGTTTATATCTGAGGCACGTGCCCACCATTATGGCAGAGACCTAGAGCACTTCCCTGGGCTGTGGGCTCACAGGCAAGGTGCACAAGCCCTTCTCACATGTCCGTCTGTGCAAACTGCTGCACTGTCTCAGTCCCTGTTTGCCCTCTTGATCCCCATCTGCCCATGCTGTTCACATCACTCCCCAGGGCCATTTCAGTCTCCCACAGTTGCTCCTGGCAAGGCCTGACCTGCATAAGCCTGTCTCACGAAAGCTGCTGGCTGCAGGCAGCAGCTCCCCACCCTGCCTTGGGTGTCCCTGGCACCAGGAACCCCCTGTACCCCTTGATCCACGCTCAGCCATAGGCCTTGCCATTGCCACCCCTGCATGCCTCACTGACTTTCCTTAATGTTCAAGAGCAGATAATTTATACTTTTCTCCAGTATTAAATTATTGAACAATTAAGAATTTTAATGCAAAATCAATTCTGTACATTTTAATCTAGGCTGCAACCGAAACAGCTATAAGTATGGCAGAAGCTCTCTGTTTGACAGCTAATAAATTGCAGCCTGAGGTCTCAAATAACAGCTCGATCAGCTCGAAACTGTTCCTTTAAGAAAAATTGGTTTTCTTCCTAGTCCCTATAAACCTCTTAGCAGCCCTGAACTTAAGAGCATGTATCAGCCTTTGCAGATTGGCAGGCTATTACAGGATTACAGACAACAAACAAGTTTTCACAGAAATTACATCTTCTGGCAATTCACAAGGGTCTTATGCAAGTGGTGAGACAACCATATAACTCTGTTTAAATATACATAGGTATTACTGAAGGGAGCCTCTAACTGGCCAAATGTACAGGTTTCTTTGTCAGTCTTGTAGGCAGCAATAACATATTTAACTATTTTAATAAACTTCACATACATTCACACACAAGACATGCACACCTCCCGAACATACACCAGGTCACGAAGTGCAAATGGCTAATGTTAGCCAACAGAGAGGTAAGTAAAATCAAAGGAATTAAATAATCCTTGCTAAAGACAAAGGAATTAAATAATCCTTGCAGGATCTCAGATATACCAGTTACACGCATTCATACTTACAGTGAAAAACAGCAGTCAACACATAACTGGTCATGCAGATAAGCACTGCACTGTAGAGATACTTCTGGGACTAAGAAGTGGGCAGACTAAGAGACAGAGCTTCTGACTAACAGAAGTATTTCTAAGATGTAATATGAGTTGTAGGCTCCTAGCAAAGTAAACTCAGATCCACCTCAGACATTTGCAGTTCAGGGTACAGTTCCAGTGCTTATTTATAATTCTTAACAGCACTCTCTCCAACACAAGGAACAACAGGTGAACAGTGGCCTGGGAGAAAGACTGTTGGTGACTCTGCTGTCCACCTGTATGCTTGCTTCCCTGCAGGCATGACTGATCAGCATGTCAACAAAAGTTGTGGGAAATGCAAGTTTTCATAGAATCACAGAATAGTATAGGTTGGAAGGGACCTACGGAGATCATCTGATTCAACTCCCCTGTTCAAGCAGGAAATTAAAACTTGTCAACAGAGTTCTGTGAAAACTTGAAAGTGGAGTGAGGCTCCAAAACACATTAGTAATGGAAGTAGAAAAAAATTACTAAATAAGTGATTCTATGGTGTAGACACCAGCACGCAATGACCTTCTTATTTTCTGTACCCCATGCTGCACTCCAACAAAGATTACATTTTTTTGTCTGATTAAAAAAATCTTACAAAACATGTTCATCTACCATTGTCAACGGGAAGGCAATATGGACTATATCCAAATAAAGATTTCAAGAGCTATCTCAGGATTACAGTGAATGTTTGGGACTTAACAGACAAATGTAATTAAAAACAAAACCAAACCAACAAAAAGACCCGCAAACTTGCTCACCCATCAGACCAGGATGTGAACTGATAAGATACCTCTATCTTCAACTTAAAAGATCCCTGAGCTCCTGTTGTTGCCATCCTGTTCACACCCAAAAGTTCTGTGCACTGAAAAAGTAAGCATCCTGTTCTAGCAAGCGTATGTGATTCCAGAGACACACTAGACACTCCTGTGAATTCAGTCTGGTTTAACAGGCCCAGAGCACAACCAACACATGTGGATTATTTAAAAACATAACACCGATGACATTCATTTCATTTAGCTTTGTGGGCACTGAAGGTGGTGACACATTTTCAGCCTTTAGCCAGAGCTAATAAATTGCTCACCATAATGAGCTTCTCAGTCATCTACACACCTAATCACCAGGGAATCACCAGGAAGACATTGGACCATCTACACTGAATTATTTTGCTAGTGGAGGCAGTAGCTGTTTCAGATAAAACCCTCAGCCTTGATTCAGAAGCAGAATTGGTAATTTTCACCTCCCAAATGAGCACCCTCGCTGCTATGCTGCAGAGCCAATCTCCATTGTGCTTGTCGTCTTGGCACCCTCTGACATCCTCATGCAGCCACCCAGCTAAAGGCACTCATACCCACGCTCAACCCTTCCTGGACAGTGGCTGTAGGCAATAAGAGGCTATTGAAGAAGTTGGCACCTCTTTATCTGGTTACTGTTCACTTCTTTTTAACTCCAGGTACACAAAATTACCCATCTGCAGCCTGTAAAACATAGGATAAACAATGCCACCCAGAGTGGTCATTTCCTCTTTTTCTACTGGTAAGTAGGACTTCTTCCCACTCCTTAATCTCTGCATTTCTTGTTGTTCAGCCTTCTGAGTCTCCCATTTCCTCATCCCACTGGGGTATTATAGCCACCTACCTTTAGCTTCTGGATTCGCTGTAAAGTCTGTAAGCCTATCAGCTAGGTGAGTGTCCACCATCAAAGTCTTAAAGTGCACCTACCCACCAAAAGAGTTTATCCTTTCTGACTGCAGTCTTCCATATAAATCCACAGTTGATTTCTTCCGAAAACTGTAGAAAAGCTTGAAAGTGTCAAGTGAGATGGCATTTCTTGACAACCTATGTCGTAGAAAATTAGCCTAAAAAGACACATGAACAAATCTTCATCTTCCACATATTTTCTCAAATGACAAGAAAAACCCCTGCAAAATCAAGAGATGAACCAAAAAGTGCCTTTGAACTTTCAAAATCCCTTTGAACTTTCAAATCAGAGACAGGCATTATGCTCCAAACAAAAGCATATCGAATATGATGCACACTTGACCCAATTATCCTGTTGCGGATAATTACCCTGCTTCTTCCTGAGCAGGGCACTCCCCACCAGGATAAACTCTTGTTTATCTTGCATGACAAGAACTCCCTGTGAGAGCAATCACAAAATAGAGGAAGGAAGATAGGTAAGTACAGATGTTCAAGGAGTCTTTGGGAGAGGAACAGCAATGTTCTGCTGTGCCAAAAATAATTGCTCCTTTGGTCTGCCTCTCTGCAAGAGGTTCTGTTCCACATCAACTAACAGTCCTCCCAATAAGGAAGAATGGGTTGGTTCCTTGGTCTTTTGTTTATTGATTTTTTTAACCCAAGCCTTTCCCGTTAAGCAAGAGATCTCAAAGTGATTTGAAATATAATGGTTTGGGTTACAGGGAACCTTTAAAGGTCATCTAGTCCAAGCCTCCTGCAATAAGCAGGGATTTCTTCAACTAGATCAGGTTGCTGAGAGCCCTGTCCAACTAGATCTTGAATGTTTCCAGGGATGGAGCACCGCACACCCCTCTGGGGGACCTGTTCCTGTGTTTCACCACTCTAATTGTAAAAATTTCTTCCTTATATCTACTCTGAATCTACTCTCTTTTAGTTTAAAACCATGAGGTCTTGTCCTGTTACTACAGACCGTATTAAAAATCTGTCGTGGTCTTGCTTATAAGCCTCCTTTAAGTATCGAAAGGACACAACAAGGTCTTCCTGGAGCCTTTTCTTCTCCAGGCTGAACAACCCCAACTCTCTCAGAGCTGTTTCACTGCTTTGATCTTTTTTGTGGCTCTCCTCTGTACCCCCCCCAACAGGTCCATGTCTCCCCTGTGCTGAGGACTCCAGAGTTGAATGCAGTATTCCAGGACAGTATCACAGAATAAGTGATGCACTTCACCCGTAAGAGAGAAGTAGCAATATGTTTAAAGATATAAATAAGCAATTTTACAAAGTCTGATAGTAAATGTGACAGTGGTTTAACAAGATTTAATTCAAGGTACACTTGATTTTTTACTGCATAAAGGACAGAGTCAGACAAAACTGTCAGGGACACCCTTCTGTTGAGTCATGAGGTTCAGAAAGACCCCCTTGCTTTCTAAACTGCTTTCCAAGAGGAGTTTAGATGCAGCTGAATGCAGACTTAGTCCCAGACTAGGTCAGTGGTTTATGCCTCAAGGATAATTTGTGCACAATCCATCCTTTATATCACTCAGCTATGATTTCAAAGTTTAGCATGCTATTAATCACTTACCGAGAATCTGTTGCAGTAAGTCTCTCAGCCACGAGGAGTAGACCTCAGAGGCATTCCTGCTCAAGGGGAGATCCTGGCATGCAGTTCACTCCCATGCAGGACAGCTTACTGGACCCAGGCTGTCCACTATTCATGGAATTGTCAAGTCAATCAAGAAGATTGACTTACAGTCATACTTACATGCCAGACGTATTTTGGGTTGTTGCACGCTCAACTAGCCCTGAGCTGTTGAGCAAAACTAACTGCCCTTAGCTGTTGAGCAAGATTTAGGGCCCTTAGCTATTGTGTTGTTATCTGTAAGTCAGACATAGCCATCACAACCACCGTTGGTGGCTATTAGTGAAGCAGAAAAAGGCAGGGTGGGGACCACACTGTCACAGTGGTGTCTCACAAGAGGAAAGCAGAGGGGCAGAATCACCTTTCTCGATTTACTGGCCACACATCTTTTGATGTAGCCCAGGATGCAGTTGTCTTTCTGGGCTGTGAGTGCACATTGCTGGCTAAGTGCAGCCTCTCATCCACCAGTGTATCCCCAAGTTGTCTCAGCAGGGCTGCTTTCATTCCCTTCATCCCCCAACCTGTATTGGTACCAGAGATTGTCCCAACCCAGAACCTTGCATTTGGCCTTGTGGACCCTCATGAGATTCCCATGGGACTACTTCTCAATCTTGTCCAGCTCCCTCTGCATGGCATCCTATCCTTCAGGGCTGTCAACTGCACCACTGAGCTTGGTGTCCTTTGCAAATTTGCTGAGGGTGCGCTCAACACAACCATCTATGCCATTGATAAAGGTATTAAATACTACTGATCCCAATTTGGAAGCCTGATGACACCACTCATCACTAATCTCCATTTGGATATTGAAACATTCAGCACTAGTCTGTGGTTGTGAAAATTTGGCTCTTCCTTAAAACTTGTTTTGGTAACCCTATAGCCTTAGAATGAGCCAGAAGAAACTGGACTGTGGCGTATAGGTAAAACCTTATAAAATTAAGACCTTGTTGCCTTTGTAAAATCATGGCTCAGGTCTGCTACTTCAGCTAAGTAGAAAACGACTGTGGGAAAGAGACACGGCTGAATTAAGGGTAGAAAACATGCTGTGTGACTGTCACGTGCTCACACCTTGGTGTATGGTGGTTGGTTGAATTACGTTTGTTGTGCTTTAAAACTATGTAATCAGATAACTGGCTAACTGCTTAAAAAGGCCGGGTTTTTGTAATAAAGGGGCTCTCCTTTGCACCTGCCTGGGGACTCTGCATCACTCATTATCACAACACTAGACAGCTGAACTTTTGCTTTACTGACAGACAAGTTCTTTAGAAGACATTGTGCTTCTAAATAGAGACCATGGAAATGGCAGACAGGCACGTGAACTGCCGATTTACATACTAATCTGGCACACATGAATTGAAGCCTCTTTATCTAGAACTGCCCGCTCACTCTAGATGGTGACAGTATAAGGATCTACTTACATGGGAGATGAGTGTCTAAGTGCCTTTAACAGTTTATGGAGATCTGGTGTGCTGGTTTTGGCTGGGATAGTTAACATTCTTCACAGTGGCTGACATGGGGCTGTGTTATGTATTCATGCTGAGCAGAGCTGATAATACAGAGATGTTTTTTGTTATTGCAGAGCAGTGCTTACACAGAGCCAAGGCCTTTTCTGCTTTTTGTACCACCACTCTGGCAAGAAATTTGGGGGTGCATGGGAGGTTGGGAGTAGACACAGCTGGGACAGGTGACCCAAACTGACCAAAGGGATATTCCATACCATATGACATTGTGCTCAGTATATAAAGCTGGGGAGAAAAAGGAGGAAGGGGTGGGGGGGACACAACACATTTAGAGTGATGGCCTTTGTCTTCCCAAGTAACTATTACATACGATGGGACCCTGCTCTCCTGGAGATGGCTGAACACACCTACCTGCCCATGGGAAGCAGTGAATTAATTCCCTGGTTTGCTCTGCTTCTCTGCACGGCTTTTGCTTTGCCTATTAAACTGTCTTTATCTTAGCCCATGAGTTTTCTACCTTTTATCCTTCCAATTCTCTCTCCTGATTCTGCAGGTGAGGGACTGAGCAAGTGGCTGCCTCGGGCTTGGCTGCTGAGTGGGGTTAAACCATGATAGTCCTTTCTTCGTGCCCAAGATGGGGCTTGAAGGGTGTGAGATAATGACAGATCTGACTGGGATGTGCTAGACTGAATTTATATCTGTTAGTGCTGTTTAGCTGGTAATGGGTGGGCACCTATGCGTGCCATGGGGCTCACTTTCCTGACTGCATGTTAGAGCCTAGTGCTGCTTAGTGCCTGCCTTTTGCTTTTTGCTTTTGCTGCTTGCTGTAGTGCTCTGCTACTTACCACCTTACGGAACTGTGCCTGGGAACATCTTGATAACAGCCATGGCAATGTGCTTGGGCTGGCAGGTGGCCAGGGTGCTCCTGCTGTTTCTGTGCTGCTGCACTGGACAGGCTGGAACATCAGTCTGAACCTGAGCTGAAGTTCAGAGGGAGTGAGCAGCTACGTGGTGCTTGGCTGCTGGCTGGGGTTAAACCACGACATCTGGTCAACAAAGGGAACAGAGCATTGAAGAGAGACAGCTGTTGGACCATTGCAAGTGGTCACTGCACTCCCACTCCAAGTGGATGCAATGAACATGAGGAATGGCTGGGAAAGGAAGGAAATTGACTCTTTCAGTTAGAGGATAATTCCTGTCCAAGAGAAGTAAAGGGAAAGGAAGGCAGCCAGCATTCCATTTGTAATTACAATTAGTAATCTGAGAGCATTGCTAACTGAACAGGAGTGATTTCCCTGGACCATATTCCAGTAGCTGACCAGTGAGGAAAAAGAAAAGGGTGAAAAAAGATGAAAGTATAAGGCAAAGACCAAGGTGGGACCGGGATGTGCTCTGGTTCATTTATGAGAAGTAATGTTGAATGTGGCTGTCAATACTTAGGGATCAAAAAGGTTTTTTTCTAAGGATATGAAGTCTCCATGTGACATGTCAGCATTCTAGGAAACACAGTCCCAAGCTGACAGGAATGCAAGAAGCTGAATTTCTCTACAGGGTTCTGCTATATTGTATGTAAAGCAGGTACTGACATCTCTGCAAATATTCTGGCTCACAAAATGAAGTTTAAAACCACATGTTGATAAAAATATACAGGCACAGATAGAGCCAGACAAGCAGACTTCCATGTTTGTACCAGCAACAGAAGAAGATATCACCTTGACATGCACACCCATAATAAATAGATAGATGCCAGGAGAGACTGGATTAACCTGACAAGGAGACACCTTCTCTAATATCCTGTTGGCACAGAAACACTGTGGAGCAGAAGGACAATAGTTACATTAGCTCTGTGTTTGGCAGAAAATGTCCCTGTCAGGGAAGTAGAAAATTTCCTTCTAGTAAATGAAATGGGGAGGGATTTGAAAGGTCATCCCCTCCATGGATAACAGAACAAATGCTCACATTAGCCCCTGCAGTATCTTTGTTGTATCTCTGAGCTCTAATAAATCAGAGTTCAGTTCATGCTCAGATCAGTATTCTCTGATATATAAATATTCAAAATAATAAGGTAGTGTTTAAAATAAAAGCTAACAAAAAATTTCAAGCAGACAATTTCCTTGATGAAAGCAGGAGTAAAAGGAGAGGCACTATAGTTTTAGTCTGTGGTTTTCTCCATTAATAATGTGCACTTACAGTTCCTGAAGATCTTTGAGACCTGAGTGACCATTTTCTGAGGAAACTTAAAAACATGTACACAATAGAAAGAGAGTCTACAAAGATAACATACTCCCTAGTAATAACAACTGATCAAAGATGCAAACTTTTTGCAGTTCTCATGGAAGTAAGTTGGGAAATCATTCACGTACATTAAGGAAAGTGAAACGTTACGGACCTTTTATAAGGACGTACAAGCACAAAAGTTGATTAGGTTTTTCGGTAGTGCCATGTTACATCATATCATCGCCTTCCAGAGTTTTACAGTCTTAATGGAAAACCTAATGATTATGAAATCACTGTGGAGACAGGAGTTTTTCTTTAAGTGAGCTTGGAAAGAAATATTCCCAGATTAAAGTAATAAAATCTGGCAGCTCACCTTGCCTTTCTGGTATCCTACACTGATAAGCTGAAGTTCTGTTCATCATGATAATGTTCAATTGAAACAGACAGTTTCTAACCACAGTATCACGCAGACAGTTAAAATACTTAGACACCTTCATTCTTCCCAAAAACAAAAATGAAAATTGAAATTAATGCAGTCTCGTCATGCAACAGAGGAGCCACTCATCCTGCCAGCACCCAGCACGTGGCAATTTCACAGTGTCACTGTGCACTTCCCAAAGCAAAGGAAAAGCAGGTCCTCAACATTAATAAATATCTGTTAATTCTGGGTCCTGGTGCCGGAATAACTTCTGGGTTCTCTTTGGAATCTTATATTCTAGACAGACAAGCCACCCTAGAGGAAACCAGGAATTCACCTCCCATCCTGCTGCCCCCATCATCTGGCCCCCCCATCATTCCTTAGAGGGCATTTTCCTGAAGGCTGAGGGAAATGTGATCCTTTCTTGCACACTGGCTGGTGAAGGCACAGAGGGCACACGTCTCCCACTGGTAGCCCCCAGCTTGGCAATTAAACTGCTCCCTTTGGACACAGGGCTTTGAGGCACTGCATTTCCCACATGCCTGGAAAGAATAGGACAGGATAGGATAGGATAGCATAGCATAGGATACAACTTCTCTGTCAGGTGCTGTGAGGGACACAAGATCAAATCCATCAAATTTCCTTCAGAAATGACACCAGCATAATTATCCTGCACTATGGTGGAAGAAATGGGATAGAAGACTTCTTGATGTTACTTTGTTTTACTCCAGTGTCCAGTGTGTCTCACACAATTGGCAAAGCACTTTCCAAGAGCAGCCTGGATGCACTTGGAAATGCCCCTCTGTCCTGGCATTCCAAAGAGAGGGCGAGAAATAAACCATCTATGCTCTGAGGACTTGGAACTACAAACATCCATTCCTGATGTAAGAACACAGCTCTGCATTTTGAAATTTAAATACACCGTGCTTTCTGAGACTTGGTTGTGTCACACTTCACCACAGTCTACCACTGAGCTCAAAGACTTTATGAAAATAGACAAAAAAGAGGAATTAATTCCTTAGCTTCTTGAGAGCTGCACTGGTGTTCACAGCTGATTTTACAACTTTTCTAGACTACCTCTATAGTAAGAATCAAACCAAGACCTTTTACAGTGAGGATTCTCTGGTCCTGGAACAAGTTGCCCAGATTGTGGAGTATCCACCAGTGAAGATGTTCAAAACTGGACTGGACAATGTCCTGAGCAACCTGCTCTAGCTGACACTTCAGCAGGGCAGGGTAGACTAGATCTCTAGACAGCTCTCCAACCAGAACTATTCTGTGAAATTTGTTTCACAATTAGTTGAAACATTTTGATTTCCTATTTTTTCATGAAAGCAGACAGCTGAGAAATTAAAAGTAGCTAAAGAACAATATTAACATAACTTAAAATAAAGCACAGAAAAATTGTCATTTCTCCTTTGTAAACTAAACATTCTAAACAATAGAAGATACAAGCTAGAATTCCTGACAAGGTTTTCAAGAAATTGGGAAAACTTATATGAAATGCTATCTCATCGCATTTTATTTCAAATAACATGATTGCAAAAGATCTTTGCAGTTGTACAAGGAAATTACTTTAAGCTAAAGGGATTTATTGAAAGGACAGAAATCAAAAAGATATTTTCTTCCTATGAAACACAGAGCAGATAGGGATTTTCATTAATGCACGCTTGGAAATAATTACTCATGGAGCTGAGAAACTAAAAAGTGCTAAGTTTGTTGACATCCCTTCCTCCTTATTTCATAAGAATTTACATGACAGTTTTATTTTAAGCCTATATTCACCACCCAGACAACTAAGCATGAGTTAGCAGTGTATGAACATGAGTCAACAACACAACCTTGTGGTGGCGACAGCCAACCACATTGAGGGCTGCATTAGCAAGAGCGTAGCCAGCACAAGGAAAGTGATTATCTTCCTCCATTCAGCACAAGACCTCATCATCACTATGGTGCTCAGGGCAGAGCTCCCCAGTACAAGAGAGATACCAGCGCACTGGAGTGAGACCAGTGAAGGGGCACCATGATGGTTGGGTCCTGGAGCACCCAACATACCAGGGCACAGGACCTAGATCTAGTCTGGAGATGATCATGGGTGGGGAGCATCTTCTTGCTGTCTTCAGACATGTGATGGGAAGGTACAGGGAAGACACAGCCAGGCTGCTCTCAGACATATCTTGGGAAAGAACAAGGACCAACTGTCACAAATTGTATGAGAGAAATTCCAGTTAGATATTGTCATGGGCAAAACCTGTTTACTCCTTCAGGGAATTTCCATGAATTTAATTTATTTGCCAATTAAAAATCTATTAATTACAGATTCTGGTCTCAAGAGAGACCGAAGAAAACCAACCAACCCTCAAGAAAAAACCTGCTTTCCTTCATACGCGTCTTCCCCCCGCCCCTTTTGCTCCTCAGTCCCCTCACCGCAGGCCATGCTCAGCTCCTTTGCTGAGGCAGTGGCCAGCACAGGAGACTGGGACCAGCACACATGTGGCTGGTTCCTTCATTGGCAGCAGCTTTTCCAGGCTGCACCTTTCAGCTCCTGCTCAAGCAAAACCTTGGATCCAACCCCTGCCCAGGTGTCCTCTTCTCTCTTCCCTCCTCCTGCTCCAGTGTGAACTTCTTCCCTCCTTCTCCTCCCGCCCTGGCCTTGTTTCTCCTTCTGCTTAGTGTTTGCCACCCTCACTTTAAGGCAAAAGTTCCCAGAGGTGCCACAGACTCCCCTGAGGATGGGCCCAGCCATGCCTTAAGTTGGGTCTGTTGGATCCTGCTGGCATCAGCTGTGACCAGCTCAGGGCAGGCCTGGTCTCTCCTCACAGAGGCGAGCCCTGCAGCCCCTGTACCAAAACCTTCATATTTATGAGGGGACAAATCATGATGAAGTAGTCAAGCACTGAAGCAGGTTGCCCAGAGGCAGCTCCAAACTCAGCTGCGCAAAGCCCTGAGTGACCTGGCCTAGCACCCTTGGCAGCCCTTCTCTGGGCAGGGCGCAGGTGAGACGAATGCCGAAGGATCCTTCCAAGCCAAGTTATTCCATGATTCTACAAAACTGGTGGAATCACTTCCAGGCTCAGTAAATGTTTGGAAGACACAAGAATACAGAGACCAAGAAGAAAATGTTTGTCTGCATTACTGAGAACAGCTTTATCTTTCAAAATAAATAAATATTACCACAGAGCTTGTGAGCAGATACAACAGGCAGCTGTGGCCAGAGCAGAAGACAAGCCCTGTTCCAAGTAGAGGGAAATGGAGGCTGGAGGTACAAACTGAAGAAGAGATTTCAAACAAAAAAAGGCTGTGAAGCAGGGAGTCTCACCAGCCAGGCACATGTTTCTTAATTTCAAATGCTGTGCAGAAGGTCACACATGCAAGAAACTGCATTTGCTCTCCCTACCCTGGTGTCTCTTCAGCTAGGTGCTGGCTCAGCCCTGGAGCCATTGTGACACTCAGGCCACAACCAAAGTCATGTCTGCATTTGCGAGCATACCTGGGTTGTGCCTGAAAGACACCTGGGCTGAATTATTCTTCTTGCTTCTTGCCTCTGGCAGGGTACAAATGCCCCAGAGACAGATGGTGGGCCCCGCTGTGGAAGAGAGAAGGTTCTGGCACCTCAGTTTGAGGGTGGGGTTGAGCCCGGGTCTCCTGCTCTCCTGAGAAATTATCTGACCATGAGTGCTGTGCAACAGGGACACAACTCAGCCACCTGAATGGGATCTGCTTGTTCTTTTGCTTTTCAGGTTTTTTCTTACAGCTGTGTCTTGGGGTGACGCTATCATGTGTATCCCCTATCATGCTCTATGCCCAAAAAGTAGTAGTGTGCCTTTTCTGTGCCTTTAAACTGAGCTTGAAAAAAAAAACCCAGATGAACTTTCCAAAGCAGCTTCTCAAGGACACAGAGATTACACTCCTCAGTGTTTTTTTCTTCTGACTGCGGAAGGCACGAAGGGAGCACCCTGCTTGCTTTTTCTTCAGCCAGCTGGTTTTTTTTTTCCCTCTTGGTGTGAGACNNNGTGGTCTCTCTCCTCCTCGGAGCTGGTCGGTGAGGGCATGGGCCCACCCCCGGGCCTCGGGGAGAAAATTCTCCTGATGTGTTCTGATGTTGTTGAAACAGTTCAGAAGAGAAGAAGGGTAAAAAACCAAAGTCCCAGGAAACAAAATTCAGCTCTCTGTCTCACACCAAGAGGGAAAAAAAAAACCAGCTGGCTGAAGAAAAAGCAAGCAGGGTGCTCCCTTCGTGCCTTCCGCAGTCAGAAGAAAAAAACACTGAGGAGTGTAATCTCTGTGTCCTTGAGAAGCTGCTTTGGAAAGTTCATCTGGGTTTTTTTTTTCAAGCTCAGTTTAAAGGCACAGAAAAGGCACACTACTACTTTTTGGGCATAGAGCATGATAGGGGATACACATGATAGCGTCACCCCAAGACAAGCTGCTCTTGACTGGTTTATGTGGACTTCAAGTGGACAGTGTCAGGCACATTCTGACACCACCTAGAGATGAGGCTATTAAAAATTGGGGATATTAAAAATTAATTGATTGTATGGCTGGGTCCCCACAGATCTTGAAAAGAGGCAAGTACAACCCGCATAAATGTGGGGCACCAGCTATCCCTCTCAGCTCTCTTCTTAGGCATATCAAGTATGTATCAGCTTGTTTGACCATACAAATAAAACGTCCCACCAATGGAGTTCCAGGTCTTTCTTCATTTGCACCAGTGGATTTCTTCCACATGGTGATGAACAGTAATCAAAGTCTTTTGTCCTTTTTCTTCAATAGCAGCTTTCTCATCAAGATAACACTGATGCCAATAGGGGTAGACTGTAGATCTTATATATAATTAAATCATAACAATAGATGAGATATAACAGGAGATGAATACTAAAATCACGTCTTATAATTTCAACAGAGTTACACACACAAATATAAGGGTGACTACTTGAATCTATCATAAGGTTGTCTACAAGTACAGAGTCACAATAGGTTCTCATACAGGCACATCCATTCCCTCAGGCCCATCCTCTGTGTTCCAGGGGATAGGCTGCAGCTCCGCTGTGATTAATTCTGACACAGTGATTGGGTATCTAGTATATACCATAGCACTGTGCATTGTTAAAACAAAAACTGTGCCTTTGGTTGGGTTATAAGTGAAATTAACTAGTTAACACCAAGAGTGGAATTCCTGTTTAAACCTACTTGCAGTATCTCAGGTTACCTTTTGGATTTCAGTGGGCAAATTGCTTTCATCTCCTTTATAATTTCTGCCACAGTAAATTGCACCCACAAATGAGAAGCATGTGTGGTGCAGAATGAACTAGAGTTGCCATACTGATTAGCATAAATAAAGAAGTGAGGGTCTCCACCTTGTGGGTTGAGCTCGAACCAAACTTAGTTCATGGTGGCAATGATTGCTCCTGCAAGGATAAGCAGTCCTTCAATGGTTAGCTTGATCTTCAGTGGGGGTGCATGGCATCATTCCCAGTATCATTCCTGTGAGGAGAAAACAATACAAGTCCTGGAGGGGTTAGTCCAAACAGTGGCTTAAGTTGTTTAACAGCTCAGGCTAGTGATAAAAGTCCTTTTTTCCCTCTCGGGATATCTCTGTTCTGTCTCTTTAAATGCAGCTGAGTTGAATAGTAAATATCTCTTTGGTCCGTCAGGGACAGTTTGGCCTTTACATTCCTCAGGTAGAATCTCAACTTTCAATTCACGAAGTGCTTGCCATACCGCTGTTGCTGCTTCCTCCACCTTTCTGGGGGACGGCTCCTGCGATTAGAGTTACCCTCCGTGAGTAGGATGCTCTCTGAATTTGACTTACCAGTTTAGCAAAATTTAGCACAGCAGCGGTTAAAAGGAACGGAATATCAAAACCCAGAATGTTTTCAATATGAACTTTAATTGCAGAGCGAGTAGCTGACATCCGCTTCTCAATGCCTCCTCCTCTTTTCTCTTCCCCGATGGCGCTCCGCAAGCACTGCTTCCGCCTGCAGCTCACCGTCCCCTTCCCGACGCTGCTGAGCTGCGAGCAGCCCCTGTGCCTGCAGCCTCTTGGGGCGCTCCAAGCAACGCCTCTGCCGGCAGCCTCTCCCTTTTCCCGACGGCGCTCAGCAGCGAGCAGCCTGCAGCTTACCGTCCCTGTCACCGTCGCGCTCGGCAGCAAGCAACGCTTGCTACCGAAGCCTATTTCCTCTCTCATTTAACTGATCCTGCAGTCCTTTCACCAAACCCTGCAGAGAGCCAATTATTTCTCCCTCTGCCTGTTTATTGGCATACCTCTCCTGTTGGGCAAAAAATTGCACATAAAACCGCTTTACTTTCCATACCTTTTGTTCGCTTAACACCACATTTATCTATTTAACCACTGCCTCAGGGCTATACCAATTTCCACTTGCACATTCTGTGCCCGGGGAAGTTGGGCACGTCTTATATTCGTCCCATCACTACCTGACTGGAATTCATGGATGATATCCCAAATGGACCCCTTTAACCACAGCATCCTGTCCTTGATGCCAAAAAAGGGATACCCTTAAAGGCAAGGGAGCACCCAAGATTCGTAAATGCTCATGGTTGAAAGAAACGACAAAACTTAGAGGGTCTGCAAAAAATCACGAAGTTTTATTATACACTTAGCATGGAAATTGGAATGTTAGTCCCCAACCTACTATACAAGCACAAGGACAAAAGCAAGGAAGGAAGGAAGGAAGGAAGGAAGGAAGGAAGGAAGGAAGGAAGGAAGGAAGGAAGGAAGGAAAAACAGTAAGTCACTGGAATCTCATTTTGAAACTTCCAGCAAATGCAACATAACAATAGAGAGATTGTGCCTTCATCCAAAAAATACCAGAAAGCTTGACTTGCTGGAAGTCCTATGACTAGCTCCCGGCCCTGCCCCAAGGAGCATATTTGATCATATTACAACTTAATATAGAGTGCATGAATAAGCCAGGGAACAAGGACAAGCATTCAGATTCTGGGAGAAGACTGGCATGTATTACCTGCTTGAACACCACTCTGAATTGAGAGTTGGTGGAGCCATCTTTCCATGCTGTAAGCCAGATCCCCAAGCCTCAGAGTTAACCTAAAGACACTAGCCTGTGCCCAGTGGGTACCCTGACTGGGTAGCTACTGCCACCAGGCCAGTCTCTAGGTTTCAGTAAGTTAGAAGCTACAGGAAATAGCTTCTAAGTGCCTTTCTGACACCCTGTCTCAGAACACCTGTGCATGGAAAAGGGAAACACCAGGATCCAACCTGCCTTAGGTGCTGAGCACAGCAGGAGATATATAACACTGCTCAGAGCCTGGCTGGCTGTTTTACACTCACAGGTGCCAAGACTGTCTTCTCTAGATGGGAGAGAAGAAATACCTACAACTTTTCTGCAAGTACTGGCAGGAGAGGAGAGAGTTGCTTTTTTCAAAGGTAAGGAGAAGAAGTGCCTGCCTGTGACATATTGTCTGGACACCTCTCTAGCACTGTCACATCTGAGCTTAATGTTCTTCTCAGCCCTAAACCACTCAAATCACTGTCACCAGTGTCAAGAACACCAGGCTGCAGAATAGTTTTCGGACTTGGAGAGATCTTTCCTATCATTGCTACTGCATAACCCTCTGGCACATCACACTAGTGATGTTCTTGTGACCTGCCAATTGGAATCGCTAACCCTTGTTTCAAAGTCTTTTATTTCTTCCACTGTCACTCCCCTGTTTTGTAAACCTGTACACCAAGAGAGCAAACACTGCAAGATGTGCACCACCACTGTCTGTATTTTGCTCTCAGATAGGAGAATAATGCACAGTAGTGAAGTAACGACTGCAGCAGCCTCGGGGAAAACACTAAAAAAGCCG
Source organism: Rhagologus leucostigma (assembly GCA_013397725.1). Lineage (NCBI taxonomy): Eukaryota > Metazoa > Chordata > Aves > Passeriformes > Rhagologus > Rhagologus leucostigma. Next base: position 864,250 of record VZTD01002137.1, read on the forward strand.
ATGACATCTAGAGGATGAAATGTAGGCGCGGGGCCCCGCCGGGAAGCGGCAGAGCCTGCACGGAGCCAGAGCCGGGCTCCAGGCAGCGGCTCGGCACGGCGGGCGCTGCAAACGGGCCACACCCCGCTGAGCCAAAGCACGGGGGGAAACGGAGGGCAGGAGGGACACGAACCTGGGAGGGGCGCGGCGGGGGAAGAGTGGTCTGCCCGCCCAGTCCGCCCTGTCCGCCCGGGGAGGTGGCGGAAGCCCCGCTGAGTCACGGCGCGGGGGGTTCCGCCCGCTGAAAAACGCGGTCGGAGGCCCTGATGGGCAGAGGGCGGCTGTGAAGCCCTCTCCTTTCGTCTCCCTCTCCTCTCCTCCGGCGCCGGCACAGACCGCACCGTCAGGCCCCGGCGTGGGAC
>VZTD01002137.1:864685-943577 GCA_013397725.1 Rhagologus leucostigma
GCCGCAGCGGCAGGCGAACGACATCGAGGGGCAGTTCACGCCGACGTGGGGGCCCGCCAAGATCGAGCGCGACTTCGTGCGGCGGCACTTCCCCTCCGACGACTCGAAACGCTTCTCCGCCCCGCGGCTGCCCACCGAGGGCGCCTACGCCGCCCTCATCGCCGTGGCGACCAACGGGACCTCGGTCCTGGACCCGGCGGCGTGGGCACAGGTGCTGCGGCTGAACGCGACCGTGCACGACGCCGAGTACGAGCGGCTCTGCGCCCGCACCGCCGGCGGCTGCGCCAGCCCCAACCCGCTGCTGTCGCGGTGGGGCGATGCGGGACCGCCCGCCCCGGGGAGCCTCCGCTTCCCCGTGAACGACGGCGTCTTCCTGGGGGCCGCGCTGGGCGGCGTGGAGACGGACGACGGGCGGGTGCGGAGGGTGCGGGCCCTGAAGCTGATGTATTACCTGCGGGAGGACGGCCCCGAGGCGCGGGACAGCCGGCAGTGGCTGGAGAGCTTCCTGCAGAACATCCCGTCCAGAGTGGCAGAGTTGCGCCTCGGCTCCATTCAGGTAACGCAGGGGCGGGTACGGCCGTGCGGAGCCGCCGAGCCCGAAATGTCCGGGCAGCCCCGTCGCCGAAAGGAAAGGAGACGGTGGCGGGAGAAGGCGGGCGGGCTACGAGGGCCAGGGCAGTGCTCCTCTGCCAACGTGATGTTTGACCTTGCCTGCGCGTGTGTACAAAGACCAAAAAGAAGAGGAAAAGTGCTTCATTGTTTCTTTCCTTGTTGTTTTAACGGCAGGTGACTTACTTTACCTCGCTGTCCAGACAACGGGAGTTTGAAGGAAATACCAGGAGTGTGATCCCGCTCTTCTCCATAACATATTTCCTGACAATAACCTTTGCAGTCATCTCTTGCCTAAGGTAGAATGTCTCTAAGCTATGGCTCAATGAGCAGCGATGTCTGCTCTTCTTTACCTCCCTCAGCTGGTTTCTGCTTTTGCCGAGTGAAGCTGTTCTTGAAGCTGCAGACTTCCTGTGACATTTTATAGGCAAAATGTATTTCTTTACTTTTACTTGTCTACCTATGTGTATCTCCCAGCTGCTTGGATGGCAGATGAAAACCTGAGCAAGTGTTCAGTACTTAGTTAAAGTTCAGGTGGATGTGCACTAGCTTCATAGATTCCTGCAAGTCTGGGAACAGCTTTAGTTGTTCTGCTTGCTGGTGGAATCAGAGCCTTACCTGCTGTCCACAGAGAACTTAATCTGCCCTTTCTTTGTGCTGATGGAAAGTGAACTGTTGTACACTCAGCAACTGTACAGCAGTGTTTGTGTCCTGTACTTCCAAAAGAAATTCTACTTGCAGGGTTAGCGGCCTGGTTTAGTGCTTGCATCAAGCATCATACCTATTAAAGCACTTCTTGTGGAATGTGTGAGCCAGCCCTCAGGGGTGTCTTGGCAAAAGGCTGGTAGCCAATCTGCCTGCTGAGAAAGTTTCTCTACACAGCACTTATTACCTGAAAGGTGCTTCCACTGATATGCTACAGCAAGAACTCATGTAAAATCAAAGAGCTTCTAGAAATTCACCAGATTTTTGGGTCACCCTAAGTCTAGCATCACTGGTAGAGCTTATGTATCCTTATTTTGCCATCTCTTGTTATTGATGCAAGGATCAGTACACATCTTTACTCTTCCGAATATAGCTGGGCAGTGTTAATAATGTGTATAACACCTCCTAGAGAAATTAATTTTGTGCAATGCTGACATCTGGGAACTCTGCTAGCAGCTTTCATCAGGAGTTCTTCTGAGAGAGGGTATCACTGTATCTGTGCACTTGTCATGCCAAACGCCTTGGTGAAGTATTTGACACATAACTAAGATATTCCTTGAAATATTTTCAGACTGAGCTGTATAAGAAATAATATCTGGCTTGCAAGCTGTGGAGTGCTTTCTTCCGGCTTAGCTGTATTGAGCAGCTTTGGATTGATGCTCTTCTGTGGAGTTCCGTTTGTGGTCACTGTAGCAAATGCACCATTTCTGATTCTGGGTAAGTAGAAAAAGTGAGTCAGATTCAGATATGAGGACTGAAGTGAAGTTAAAACAACCTAATGGTGTCAGTCTTTTATGATGTGAATGTCAGATAATACAACATTTTCTCCTGAAGTGAGTGGAGGAGATACCCAGAGGTGCAGCCTCCTCAGAGCACGTACAGGCGGGCAAGCCCCTCAGCTCAGCTCAGCCTGCCCACAGTGGGACTGGGGATGGGTTCTGGTGCAAGGGCAGCTTTTCCCAGAAGACAAGGCCTGATGTAGATTCACTGCTACAGCAGGAAGACTGTACATAAGAGATTGGTAGGTTAGCACTTCCGGCATTGTTCTAGTGTCCCTGGCAATGTAGCCAGGATGATTAGTCCTCAGCAGTATAACATTTATGTACTAACCAGTCTCATTCAGCTGCACAACTGAAGTGATGCACCATTTGTGCAAGCAGCTCCCCCCAGAAAAACCCAAGGAAGTTGGTATCATTGCATCCTTGTTGCACAGACTGCTTAACAGCCAGTGCTGAAATTTCCAAATACTGTTAGATAATGTTGCTGCTAGCAAATTACTGCTTTTAAAATCCTTACTGGTCTCCTATATGATACATTCATCTGATGTTTTCTTGGGCTTGGTGTCATGCTGAGGAAAACACATGGAGCTCCCAGGCTGACAGAGGCTGTGCATCATCCTAGCTGTCCAGTGCAAATGCTCCTTGGGGCAGGCATTGTTTCTTTGTTTCCTGCATAATTCCAATGCATTTTTTATTTACTTTTGTTTGCTCATCAATTGCAGTGGCTCTGACTATCAAAAAGACCCTTTTGTATACCTGGGAAAGGGCTTAAGCCAGTCTCTTCAGACCTTCAGAAATAACATGCAGACTTTTGTCTTCCTTGAGTTAAAGCAAACAAATTCTCAGTACATCAGAGGATTTGCTTTGAAGGCTACTTTCCAAAGCAGCCTGGCTCGCTGCCATCCAGTAGTACCTTGTGATGTGCTGCTTAATTCATCTTTGAATCTTTACTGGTAATGGCGTGTTCACGTAGCAGGTAGTGATTTCATCTATTCTTCTGTGCTTGGCTAAATCTCTCTCCACTATTCGCGCAGCCCTGCTTTCCCTTTTGTGTGATTCATTTTCAGTGGATGGAAGAGCCCTTGACAACACTGGCAAAATACTGAAAGGTGTGTGATTAAAGTCTTGAGAGTTAGCAGAGCTGAGAGAAGCCCATTGGCTCTTCCTTTTTGAAATTCAGCTCACTTACTCTGGCATCTTAGCAAAAACCCAAGCCCAGGATCCAGTCTTCCTGGCAGGGTTTCCCAGGGATCTGGCAGGTAATATTTGTGAGCACATCAGTATAAATGTAAAGATAAAGGAATAATAAATTGTGAATAAGTGCTGAAAGATAAACTGGAGAGAAGTGGAGGGCAAAGAGCATTGAAAAGTGAGTCACTGGAAAACTGAAATCACTCTTCTCCCATGTGGTAGCAACTGCTCTTTCTGTCTGCTGAAGGCAGAACAAGAATATTGGTGTAAGTTGCTGCAGTGCTGAAGAAGAGATTCCAGAGATAATGGGGGGTGCTTCCAGTGATAAGAATAGTTGAGCATCAGAATATGTGATGCTTTGAAATCTGTGTCATCTACATCAGGGGACACGTGGACATCAGCTACATGACACTTGTCAGAGATGCAGTAGGTGTGCTCAGTCCTTCAGCAGAGTCAGTGAGGGATCTACAACCCATCAGGTCACCAGGAGGTGCTGAAAGATTGTACATTCAGCTACACACAAAGGATCTGTTTTCCAGATTCTCATTGTAAGTTGCATCAACACTAGAGCAGTGTTAGTAGCCCAGCTTCCTTTTTCAAAATTTTATGCAGACTGAAATGTGATTAATGTTGTAGTTTTGTTGGGTGTTGGTGGCAGCTGCCATCTGCAGTGCAGCATTAACAGTGTCTCCTCTTGCAGGGGTTGGTGTTGATGACATGTTCATCATGATTGCTTCCTGGGAACAAAGTTTAAGGAAAAAAGAGAAATCCGGTGTTAAATCTCTGCTGGCTGAGACTTACGCAGAGGCGGCACTTTCTGTGACCATCACCACTCTCACGGATGTTTTGGCCTTCTTCATTGGCACCTGGACTGCTTTTCCATCCGTGAGGTCTTTTTGCCTCTATACGGGCACAGCTTTTGTCTTCTGCTATGTATATACCATGACCTTCTTTGGGGCAGTTCTGGTATTAAATCACAAAAGGGAGGAAGGGAACCGCCACTGGCTGACTTGTATGCGTGTGGGAGTAGGTGAAGATCAGGCTGAGAACTCGTGCTTGTACAATGCTTGCTGTATCGGCAGCTGTTCTAGGCAGCCGTCTCAGCCAGAAGGTGAGCATCCAATGAGCGTATTCTTTAAAAAGTATTATGGCCCTTTTGTTACAAATAAATGGATCAAGCTGCTCGTGGTGTTGCTGTACGGAGCATACTTGGGTGGCAGTGTTTATGGGTGTACTCAGATCAGGGAAGGCATCGATCTCCGAAATCTGGCAAACGATGACTCCTATGTTATTCCATACTATGATGATGATGAGAAATACTTCTCGACATACGGACCCAGGGTCATGGTTGTCATTACTGAGAGTGTAGATTACTGGAATGAGACGGTGCGTCTTGGCATTGAGAGCTGTGCACAGAATTTAGAGAACATTTCCTATGTAGATAAGAACCACTCAGAGTCATGGCTGAGAGTATACACAGAACTTGCCAAAAGGGAGTTGATAAACAGTAAGACTGACTTCTTTAAGAACTTAACTCTGCTGTTCAGAATTCGTCCCAGTTTTGAGTGGGACATAAACAAGACTCAGGACAAAATAGAAGCTTCACGTTTCTTCATCCAGACAGTGAACGTGATGTCAGCCGTGGATGAGAAGAATCTCCTCAGTCAGTTACGAGAGGCAGCCAAGCAGTGCAGCATTCCACTGAAGGTTTATCACCCAGCATTCATCTACTACGACCAGTACCTGGTGATAGTACAGAACACTGTTCAGAACGTTGTCGTGGCTGCCGGGGCGATGCTCATTGTCTCCATTCTGCTCATTCCCAACCCGTTGTGCTGCTTGTGGGTGACTTTTGCTATAGCCTCTGTTATAGTTGGTGTTGCTGGTTTCATGACGTTCTGGAACGTCAATCTCGATTCCATATCCCTGATCAACCTGGTCATTTGCATAGGGTTTTCAGTAGATTTTTCTGCTCATATTTCCTATGCGTTTGTTGCGAGTGGAGAGTCATCAGCCAATAAAAGGGCAATTGAAGCTCTGTCCCTGCTGGGTTACCCAGTACTTCAAGGTGCAGTTTCTACAATATTAGGAGTAGTTGTCCTGGCTGCAGCAAACACCTACATCTTTAGGACATTCTTCAAGATCATGTTCCTTGTTATTTTGTTTGGGGCTCTTCATGGTCTTGTTTTTATTCCAGTGTTCTTAACGTTTTTTGGAAACTTTGGCAGATCACCCAATACCAAATCTAGAAAACTAGAGCTTGAGAAATTATAAAGATTGTTCATGACTAAGTTTAATGTATTTTAATTTGTATTTATTATATGTAGATTTAAATGCAGTGACTGTCAGGGAATATAAGACATGAAGAAAATGAAAGACAAAAAAATAAACACAACAGGGAAGCAAAGGCTTCATAAAAGCCAGGCAAGAAAAATAACAGAAGAAATTAAAATTTACAGATTGCATTAGTATTTCTCATTTTTGTGTGTGCTTGCCTCAACATCTTAATGTTGTTAAATTTTTTTTGTGTGTTTACTGAATGTATTAAAATTATTATAAACACTGACCACTGCATCAGGTTAATGGACTACATTACATGTTTGTCAGGACATGTTCACAGGGGGAAAGAGTAACTCCCACTGGACTGCATTTTCTATCTGTTTGCCTTGATGCTGTAACTCATCCCAACACTGAACTGGAAGACAATTTTTGCCCAAGAGGCTCAAATCTGGATGTTTCACAGCAAAATTACAACAGGTCAGAACTGTCTCAGACTGCAATAACTCACAAGCCCTCAGACGACAAAATCTGCTTGTTCCTAATGCAGCACAAGAAACCCATGGAGAAGACTCACACCAAGCTGACTCATGTTTTTTATTCAAAGCCTTTTCTTGGTGTCCCATTTTCTAGCTAAGGTTGAACATCTGGTACCTTTAAGAAGTTTGTGTGTAGCTTCTGTTGGCTGCAGTTTGCAAAGGGATGTGCTGTAGGTTATCAAACTTGCGTGGACCTCCTGAGTAACCATCCTGGGAGATGCTGTGCCATGGTATGACAGGGTAAGGATCCACTAGAATCACACCCTGATTTGGAGCAGAGTGAAAAAGTAACTCAGGTTTAAGCAGATCAGCCTTAAAACTGTAAACTCATGAATTCCATTCTGTTTGTTTGATACATTGATAGAGCAGAGAAGCTTTCACTGAATAAGAGCTAAGAATATATGAAGTGGTCTTCTAACTTGTAGGGACAAGACAGTAGGTGAAAGGCAATTCATAATTTGTTGCCAATATCATGAACAACCCATTGGAAATAAATGGATGATGGTAACTGATGTTTGTAATTCTGGAAAAATTTTTGTAGAACTTATTAAACCATTCAGTCCAAATCTGCTGCTGTGGAGGGTTTCTTGTGAGAGACTGAGCAAGTGTGACAGGGTCTGCCTCTGTTTTCTGTGATTTCTGGCCAGTTTCATGAGACCCAGTAGACAGGGCAGGATCCTTCTGTTTCCTCCAGAACAGTTTTTGAAGGAGTAGTGAAAGACTGAAAACTCATATTAATCTTAGAAGAAGTCTACTCCTGAGCTCAACGTCAAAACCCAGTGCTGAATCTTAGAATTACAGCTAGCAGCATTAAATTTCCAGAACAGGGGACTAACCACAAAGCTAGATTTGGGAAAAAACAAAACGAAACAAAACCGCAACCCCATGCACTAGAGTCCCCCCTTCTCCCATTAAATGTTTCATGGTCAATACCAGTGCTCTAATGGCAAATGTTGCAGCCATTTATGCACTGATGATGCTGTGGAAGGAGCAGATGATGCTCTCATGTTGGCCAACACCAGAGGAAGGCCTCTTAATAAACACTAGAATGTGAGTCATGTTTTTGGAAAAAGGGAAATCTACTTTGGAGGGAAGTAGAGAGAGTGGCCTATTTAAAGTGTGTACTCTCACCTCTCATCATGTTGTTTGGCCATGTTTTAGAAGCAAAAATAGCTCTCCTTGCTTCTAGCCAGTTTCCAAGCAGATCAAGAGAGCAGAAAGTTAGGAATGGCTTGAGTGCTCTAACTTCACAGCCAGTTTAAAGGACTGAGATTTAGAAAACTCTTCTGACACTTCAGCTGACTCAGGTCATCACAGAGTAGGAAGCAGCCAGAAGGAGCAGGCCATAATTTTCACTGGAAGTTTGTATTTCCTTTGTGTTAAGCTTGCTGGTAGAACTCTGGCATGCCAGCCTCGGGAATACAGAAAATTCAGAATTATGTCCAAGTTTGAATTTCTTATTTTTATGTGTCACTCTGCTTGTGACCACTTTAGACATATTTAAAAAGCAAACAGTCCATCTAAGCATCTAGCTCTACCCCGTTTTCAACAGCAAGAGGCTGTTCCTACTTAAAGGTACTGAGGTTATTCTCACCCTCTGACTGATTTCTGGAAGCTGCTTTTGTGGTTATGGTGTGTGTGCCCTGGCTGGACACTAGGAGCCCACCAAAGCTGCTCTATCACTCTCCTCCTTAGCTGGACAGGGGAGAGAAAACATGGCAAAAGGCCTGTGGGTTGAGATAAGGGCAGGGAGAGACCACTCATCACTTACCGTCATGGGCAAAACAGACTTGAGTTCAGGAAATTAGTTTATTGCCAATCAAACCAGGAACAAAACCAAATCTTAACACCACCTCTTCCCTTACCGCTCTCGTTTCCTGTTTTCAGTTTCCTGTTTTCTTTACCACCCCCTCAAGCGGTAAGAGCAGGGGCGGGCACAGGAATTGGGGTTGCGGTCAGTTCATCACAGGTTGTCTCTGCCACTCCTCCCTCCTCAGGGCAAGGAGGACTCCCACTCTCACCCTGCTACATCTTCATTGACCTTGGTGTCTGCAGAGCTGTTTCTCTCACATAGTCACTCCTCTGTGGCTGCAATTGCTTTTGGGCAGAGCTTCTTCCCCTTCATAAGTGTGTTGTCTCAGAGGCTTTACTACCGGGGCTGATGGGCTCAGCCTTGGACAGGAGTAGGTCCTCCCAGAGCTGTCTGGCAGTGCTCTACTGCACACAGGGAAACTTCTGGCATCTTCTCCCAGATGCCACCCATGTAGCCTCCTCACTACAAAAACCTTGCCACACAAACCCAATCCAGTGCTCTCCTATCTCTGCCCAAAAATTATGAAAGGAGAAATTCCAGCTCCTAGATGCTCCCAAGAACACCACTGGTCAAATCCAATACCTCAACACACAAATTTCTTGGAAACCATGCAGATGTTACATGCACAAAACCAACTAGGAATGACAGACAGTAAACTCTTCAGTAACACTTGTGTTGTTAAGCTGGCCAGAAAGCAAAGATACAAGATAAGCCATAAAGTGTAAAAGGTAACAATCTTTCATGACCCAATGATATATGACTATTTTTTTTTCCTTTTTGAGACTATCCTACTTCTATGAATATAGCAAGAAGCTTTTGAATAAGAAAAATAAGTTGGACTTCAAGGACTTGCCCCCCCAAACAAGATCATTCAATATAGATTTTAGTAACTTCAAACAAGAAAAGGTTTTCTTGCTTCTTTTTCTAAATGCAAATTCACATTATTTAGCTGGAAAAGATCCCTTTCAAGTCCCACTACTGAAGGAGCAATTGAAAAAAGGTGTGAATTTCTAGGGAGAACACTCCCATTCATTTAGAGAGTGTGCAATTTGCCATAATTCTTAAATTTATTTACAACTTTAAATGTTTTATACACTTCAATTTACATACTAGGGAACTTGGTATTACATCTTATAGCAATTTACAGCGAATAAAAAGAAAACCAATGTGCATAATTAAAATTAACCTTTATTACTCCAAAAACAGATGCCAAATATGCAGTATATTTCTGTTTCTGTTGGCATATTTCTGAAATACATGTACAACTTTAACTAGTCAGCCTAGACATTTCCTATACTGTTTTATAACATTTCAAAGTTCTCCCACGCTGAGCAGGATGTCACTATAGTAAGCTGACAAAAACAGGCAAAAAGAAAGTTGATCTCATTTTGAAAGGGAAAAAAAAAGCATGTGCTCCTACTAAAAAACTAGGTTATAATCAAGCATTACACTCAGAAAATTCTAAAATATTATGTTACTTCTAGTTTTAGGTGTAGCTACCAGTTTCCATTCACATTAAAATAGCTGGGCTGGTGCCAATAAATGTCCAAGTATGGTAACCCTCGACATTAATATGCTAATACATGCCCTCTCTGCAACAGAAGCTTGTAATCCCACAAGGCTACAACTGATTGTGCAGAAGGATTGTGATCAAGATGTGTTATTCCTAAAAACCAGTTCCGTGAGATCAGAAGAATACTGGCATCTAATTGCTAGCCATCACCTCCACTTGATTGGAAACTGCTCTTGTTTTCAAAACCTTTTTGTATTTTCTTAGAATTTCCTGAGGTTTCTGTAAGGGTTGAAAGAAAAGGTTTTACTTCCCTACTTCTACCATAGAACAGAACTGGGAATGTTACTTAAAACAACACATGCTTCAAACATTTTCTGAATTACTCTTCAGTGAGCAATGTTGTCCTCTTCAAAGAGATTATCTGTTGGATTATCAAACGCCCATATACAGTATTAATAGAAACTAGTTCTGTAGAATCTCCAGCAGTGTAAAAGCACTGTCATTAAAGCACTGTCATCTGTCTACTGCAGTAATAAAAATTTTAAGAAACTTGTCAGCAGCACATCAGAGGTCACAGGTATTTCTCTTATCCCTGCTATGGGTCTACCCAAAACATGGTCCAAAGAGGCTTAGACACATTTAGCCTGTTGTTGTTGCATTAAAATTTCTCTCCCAGCCACACATGCGTGTATTTTAACCCCAAGAGTACTGGAAACATGACCACTAATATTTTTGCCTAGCATGGTGCTCCCACAATGTAGCTTGTTCATTCTTTGAGATGTTTTGTTACATTTCTAAATGAGAAGCCTTTAGTAGTGGTCTCTAGCCTCAAATAGAGCGTGAGCAATAGCTACACGACACCCTACTGCTTTACATCTCAGTCTGTCACTCTCCTTAACACATTCCAGAGCACATACTGTGGGGTATCACTACAAACGCACATGTAGCAGCATGGCCCAGGAAGCTGTGCCAACACACGCCAGTGTATCTGCATGTTTTTCTTCTCAGCTTCAACACATTTGATTGAATCAAAATGCTGAATTCAACCCTGAGATTTATCCTTCTGAATAACTTCTTGTGCGAAGAGTATAGCGAGCAGAGGATGAGGAACTTGCTTTATTTTGTGTCTTATTCTGATGAGACACAACAAATAGATGAGTAACAGAAGCTCACAAGAGACAGACTAATATTAAAGTGACACTAATGCCATACACACGTCAGGAAGAGAAAAAAAGGCTATGCTGCATAAGACTACTGCATTGCTAGATGTACATTCTTCAAATTATCAGTTACATATCCCAGAAGTTATCATCTTACTTCTAGTTTTTTCCCCTCTAGAACAATTTGGATTTCTTTGGCATCCAAAGTCTCATATTTCAATAAAGCTTCTGCTAAATTCTTGTGTTCTTTTGCATGAGTCTTCAGGATGTTCTTCGCTCGCTCATAGGAGTCCTAATATTAAGAACAGGTAGAAGGAGATTTTAAGACTTTAGAACAAAAACAACAGAAAGATTCCACTTCAAAAATTGTTTCCAGGTAAATACAGCTTGAGACAAACATTTGAAGTTGTGCCTTATACTTCAAAGCTAGCACAGCTCCTGACTAACAAAGATTTAAAATATAGCTGGCGTAATTAATGGAAAAAAACCAAACTGTTTATACCACCTTTGCATTTTGCCCATATAGGCATAAAAACAAAATCCTGAGACAAACTTTAGTATTGTTACATATGACTTAGAAAAGACTTACTAGATTTGAAAATTTCCTGATTTTTATAACAAAATAGTTTTTTTTGCGCTATGAACAAAGCTACAGCATTCACAGATTGTTCCTCTAAGACTACTGTTTTTTAATACTTTTAAAACTCAAAATACTATGGAGTTTTAAAAGGCTGAAAGCTACCAGCTACTGCAAGTCACCAGTTGCTGCAAGGAGATGCACAATGCCAGCATTACCAGCTTCAACTTTTAGTTCTATCCTGGTAGTTCTCACAAGGCCAAGTCAGTTCAACAATTACAGCAGAAATGTTAATCATTTAAATGTTACGATATAAGTAATTCTCCTGCCTGTACCAAACTAATTCAGATTACCAGAACAGTGATCAGGAAGTTCAGTAAATATCAAATGTTACAAATTTCCCTAAGCATCTGACACTGATCCCTGTGAGGAACAGGATACTGAAGGCAACAATATGATCTGATATGGCCATTCCTGTAATTTTATACAAAATTACTTATCTTGGAGTTATGAAATGTGAAAGTAACATAAAACATTCACATCTGTTCTAAAACAATTTGTAGCCATACATTTCCTGTGAACTGAATAGGCAAAATACAAATCCTGACCAAATATAAGAGAAGTGTTAAAGGGTATATTAAAGAGCCCAATGCCACCAAATTGATTCACACTGCTTGTGCAGGACAATCACAAAAAAATTTCGATATGCAGAGATTCAAAGTTGCAGCTACATTAAATACTTGGGAATACTTTCATCCACCTGTGTATTTTCACCAGTATACATTACTGAAATGAATTAAGCAAGCAGGTGTTCATTTATCTCAGGAGTATGAGAGTGGAGGAGGAGAGGCTCTTACCCGTAGAAGTGTCCTCACTTCCTGTTCAATTGCAGACTGGGTTTCAGGGCTGACTTTCCCCGTATCAGTGTAGGTCATAACACCAAGCTAAACAACAACAAAAATATCTTTATCTTGCCGCTGTTGCAGTCATACACATAAAACACTGTATGAGTTTCAGCACCTATTGCTTCTGCATGCAAACAAATAAAATCATGAGTCAAATGCCCGCTGAAGTGCTTTCAGCAGAAGCAAAACAAGAAGCCTATTCATTAACTGTGTAGTTACTGTGGAATTCTGTTTCAATTGGTCACAGTACAGATCCTAACTAAGCGCTTTCTTACTTATAAACCAAAGCAAAATGCCTAGACTACTAATACTTGATGGACAATAAACATGACTAAAGAAGCTCCTAAAGAAAGTCTAGAAAACTCACTGTTGTTACCCGCTTCGCCCTCCCAGACTCAAAATTATCCTCAATTCCAAAATGTCTGGCTTTATTGTAACTATTTTCTGAAGATATTAGTAACTCTCAGGGCAATTTCGAAGTGAAAATCCTGCAAGGTAATTTTTTAAACTGTCAAATATACAGGTTTTCTAGTTGAGCTCTCTATAGCAGACCAGGTTGTAAGGCTTACTCTTTTTGTGAAAACTACTTACCCTAATCTCAGAGATCACTGACAGACAAATAGGCTTTAGCTACAGAACAGAACTTGGTTTTGCTCCATATAAATATTAAAGGATTGATGATACTACCTTCTCACTCATTCCAAATCGAGTCACCATCAGTTTTGCAATTTTAGTAGCATTGTCAAAGTCACTGGAAGCACCTAGAGGCAAACAGATCTAAGTTACATTACGGAAACCACGTTAAACATGCCAGTCCACAGCCTTGATCAAAAACTCTTTTAACTACCAATCAGCTGACCTGTTGTGATGTGATCACTTCCAAATATGAGCTCTTCTGCTACTCTTCCTCCCATACACACATCCATCTGTGCAAGCAACTGGGATCTAGTTTCACTCCATCTGTCATTTTCTGGGAGCAAAGATACCTGTAAGATACAGAACTGTGATCAGGTAACAAAAACTGAAGAAATACGTAAGTAAATCTCAAAAATATTCTTATTTATATCCAAAGCCGATATAGACTTTACGTAACACTTTGCATGCTCTGGCCTGCCCCTGGTATATGCATTCATCAGGTTTGCTTGGAGGTGCTCAGTTGAACCACAGAAACAGCCTCCTCAGATCCTGAGCACCACATCAATGTTAGCAGCTTACACCTACTACCAGAAGAAGCAGCACAACCTGTTCTATCAATTCCTCCTTATTCCTTGCACTTGGACTGAGTACAAATCAACTTGCCCAGAGGATTCAAACCAATGGTTTTCATTAATTGAACACATTAACTTGGAAAAAGTTCAACAGGAAGAGACCTAATAGAAATATTTTTCTGTTCAAATGCTTGGCAGATAAAGGCAAAATAGAAAAACTTATGGACATCCATGCTAAAAACAAGACAGGTAACCGATGAAGTTTAAAAAAGCCACACTGGACAAAGAACAACCTGACAAAGGATGCTTGTGTTACAAGTACAGCTGAGCTGCTACTTACCAGTCCTTCACACATTCTTCAAAATTTTGGTGTTGGGTGCTATTTTAACTGCAGCAGAACCAAACTTACTTATATTTCTTTCCTTGTACATGTGAACTGTTATACTAGTGCACACTAATGTATTACAAAATGAAGAAAGAAAGCTTTCTATCACACAGAAAAGATGACCATGGGTTTTCCAAGAGATTGCTCAAAACTGAGTATTTCAACAGACTACAGTATTCATTAACATAATCACAGCAAAAAGCATCATTACAAATTCCTCTACACCACCAAACCAACATGAAAATAAAACTAAACAAAGAAATATTAATAAACTGAGTAAAATTTAAAACTACTAAAAAAACTGGGTAAAGAAATACTCACATGTCCCAGTGTTGTTCCTCGTGTCATGATTGTGGCCTTGTTAATCGGCATGGCATCCTTGGTGTAATAGGCAATGATGGCATGTCCAGACTCATGGTAAGCAGTGATGGTTTTGTTCTTCTCATCAATTTCTACACTTCTACGCTCAGGTCCTTAAACAGAGGAACATTAAATTAACCTTTTTGTACAGCTGGCCACCACAATCCACACATTACACTCAAACAGAGGACAAAGCAGCCAAGGAACAGCATGTAATCAAAGGGAACTCACACTTATTAAATGCAAAATGTTATGAGTCAGATTTTAATGTCTAAAAGTGGACCCAATCATATTCTACAGACAAGCTGCTTTTAAAGTAGTAGATTTAAAATGCAGTCTAAGTATCTGAGAAAATTTCATTTCTTCTCTCAAGCATGAATAGACCAGATTTATAGTGGTTATGTCTGAGACGTTTAAGCTTTGTGCTACACCATAGGAGAAGTTAAACAGAAGTCCAGGCTTCTGATCATAGGTAGGGGAAGGACAAGAAATCAAGCCTGTGTCTCCCTCTAGGCTGAAGTATAACATGCAGCATTTTTAACTTTAAAAATAGCATCAAATTTTCAAGAATGTATTCCACACTAGATTTTACGTACTACTCGCTGGTCTCAAAAGGTTCTATTCAGAAATAACTAATAGGAAACTTTATTAGTTAAAAAAAAAAATCCAAACAAACCACCCCGCCCTCACCCTCTGCAAAAAATACCCCTGCAATTAAAAAATCCAAACAAAGAGATAAAAAAAGCCACAGCCCAACAATCCAAAAACCAACAGCATAAAAAGGTCTCTTATTTCCCTCTGAAAGTCTTCATCACACAAGAAAACCTCTGTGTTAGGTAATATAATACACACTGTGTGTGTATTATAACATACACGTATGTCTTTCGTATAAAATCCTACCCATTAGAATTTTGTCCTTGGAGAATTCTAGTTCTTTCATGGTTACCATGTCTTTTCCATCAACAGCTGCCTTTAAGGCAGCTTGATTTACAAGATTTTCAAGCTCTGCTCCAGAAAATCCTACTGTGCCTCGTGCAATTATTTCCGGATCAACAGCTGTAGGGGGAGAAAAAAACCAAAACAAAACCATTTTGTTTATTAGAGTCCATATTGCTCCTGAAATTTTAAGCAAGAATCATATTCTATTAAAAATTATGCATTAAACAAAAAAAAATCCATTTTGAAAGAAATTGAGCTTATTCTTAAGACACGATGAACTCTTAAGGACTAGAAACACTAAGTACTAGCCAATTTTTTTGTTCTTTATTAACACAATAAAGCCACAACTGCCGATGGAATAAAGGACTAATATGACAAGGCTGATCCAGTATAAAAACTGTTACATAAAAAGATACTACAGTAAAATATTTACTTACATGGGTCATACTTGATTTTATTAAGGTACCACTTCAGAATTTCTGTACGACCTCTTACATCAGGCTTGGGGACAGTAACTTGCATATCAAAGCGACCAGGACGTATTAGAGCACTAAAAGAAATGACAGTTTAGTACATTGACTCAAAAATGCTGCAGTAAACTAACTAATGTATGTCAAGGAACAAAAATCCATTGCTATTTCTATAGATATATACATAGATTATGTCTCATGAACATACGCAAAGAATATATTTTTTTAATCTGCTTGTAAAACGACAGATGAAAGATATTTATTGCAAACTCATTTTAAAAGGCTTTTTGCATTTAAAAATTTTGCTTTGTGAACAAGGAATGCAGCTTATCAATTTGGCTGAAAAACTTGCCGAAATTTTAAATGCTTAGAAACATATTAATTATTTCTCCATATTTAACTCTGCAACCTATTAAATGCCAAAAAACTGGTCAATACACATCCTTTTTAAGAGGGAAAACTCCAGCTATGACACTGTAATACCAGAATATTATCACAGGCAACCTTGGTTTTGTTGCAGGGGTTTTTTACTACGTGGTCTGTAAAACAATCAATGCATTATACTCACTTGTCTAATGCTTCAGGGAAGTTTGTTGCACCAATAATCACAACACCTTCATTTGGTTTAAAGCTGTGTGGAAAACAAGGTGAAAATTATTTTTTTTCTGGACACAGAAATTACAGTTTTGTCAATAACTATTGCTACTGACCTCACTGGCCAGTCAAAAACATGCTTTCACAGTACAACACGTGATCCAAGAATGACCATGTTTAACCCAGCAACTGGTTAAAAACATGCTCTAATCTCAGTGTTGAACTTCCTTTAGATAAATAACCAGGCTAAAAAAAAAGAGAAATAATTTAAAATAACTGCAGCTTCTCTGGAACTACAACTCAGAAGCTTCTATATTCTTTACATCAAGGCCATTAATGCTACTCTTGGCAGCACTAGAAAACAGCCATAAAAGCATACTATAAATACATATCCTTAAAAGCGTTACAAAAGTTACACAAAACCTCAAAGCTGTCAAAAAGAAAAAGTTCACCCACATATCCAAAATACCAGTCAGTCAAGCACCTTCTGTGCCCTCAGAATCCATATATTTACCCATCCATTTCAGCAAGGAGTTGATTAATGGTCTGTCTTGAATAGGGGTGCATTGGAGATTCAATTCTCTTCCCACCAACAGAGTCCAGTTCATCAATGAATATAACACAAGGTGCATTTGCTTTTGCTTCCCCTGACAAAAGGAAAATAGCAGAAGCCTTGAACCACAAAAAACAACAGACAGTGTATCATGTAGTTTAGGATTCTACTGCTTCTGTTATTCTTGGATTATAAAGTGTTCTATTAGACATCACCAGAACTGGCCTGCTTCTAGCCTAAAAAAAAAGGAAACAGAATCTTGATTCTCTGTCTCTCTACATATCAAATATCTATCTCCTCATCAGCTTATTCTTATCATGCTGCAAGAAATCACTAGTAAAATAAACTAAGAAACTCCTGTGAACTCCCTACAAGAGTTTATTTTACAGGCTTGGGTAGAGAATATTTGCCTATTAAATAAAAACAATATGAAATGTGATGAGTCTGAACACTAACTTATTTTAATAGAACTTGCTTGTTATTTTACAGTGAAGGGCTCACACTCAATTTACAGGTATTAAAACCACAAAATAAAAATACTGTAATAAACACAAAGACCATCAGTTGGTACATGCATACTAGGATGCAACTCATCTCACCCAGCCAGACATATCTGTTAACATTAATATTAATGTATAAGTCAGGCATCTACATTTCTGTAGTCAACAGAAGGAAATGCATTTTTAAGGTACTACATGTATTACATTTTGCATCCCATCGATGTGAAGCAAGTCACATTTTTTCTACAAATGCAAACTACTTTGTACATTGTATATATTTGACACTATCAATCTTCCATTTAAGAGGGAAGCTGGATTTTCTCCTCCCCAATAATATTTTCACAATTAAAATAGGAAGTCTCTTCTGTCAAAGTTGTAAATCTAGACATTAATTTTGAAAGTTCTATTATAATGCCCTTTACACTGAGCCTGTTGATGGGTGTGAGAAAGGAAATCTCAGCTTATTGCTATGCTATGATGCCATAAAGCTCTTATTCAGACTAAAAAAAAAATCTAAAAATGAGGGCAGTAACTGAGAAGGTTAACACAATTTTTTAATCTCAAAATTACAGTTCAAATTTACAACAATTTAGGTATGACTAAGTAAGTTACAACTTCAAATATTCAATTTAGTTTATAGAAACTTAATTTCTAATTAAATTGCTACTTCTCTCTGGGACTGTTTTAACATCAGCTGTAAGTTTTGCTATAACTTCATGATGGTTAGGAAGATTCTACAGTTAACTGATGCTCACAGAATTGTGACATTTACCTACACAATTAAAGCTTTATTTATTAGCCTTATACACTATTACTTTCCAGTAACCAGAACTGTTAACTAATCAAGCCATGCAAACAACGCTGAATACTTAATCTTGCCCATGAAAAGATTTCAAACCCACAAATACTGAACTTACTGAACAGGCTTCGGATGCGACTGGCTCCCACACCAACAAACATCTCATCAAACTCTGACCCGGATGCGTAATAAAATGGAACATCAGCTTCACCAGCCACAGCTCGTGCAAGAAGCGTCTTGCCAGTACCAGGTGGTCCAACTAACAGAATACCTAAAAGACAAAAAAAAAAACCCAACCAAACCAACAAAACCACCAAATCCACACAGTCTTATATGAGTAGTTTCTGCCATGCATTTGAAGAAATAATGTACACTTGGCTCCAAAAAGCTGTTAAAAGCTGTATTTCAGGTACTGCTCATTACTGCCAGTCTGAAGGAGCTTCCTGTGACAAATCTAGATACAATCTGATCCATATTTAAGAAACAACAAATACCTGTAAGACCATCAAAACAGAAGCCTGAAGTATTCTGCAAATTTACTGTTGACTTTAGCACCTGAATCTCCAACACTGTTTCCTTCAAACGGACATTTTCCTGGCTGTTTCTGTGGAATCTTTTTTTTTAAAATTAAATCCTTCCAAGTAATTGTCTTTAAACAGTGTAGAGCACTAACAGGAAACAGATTTATCAGGTCGACACATTTCAGATTCATGTAGACTTCCATTATGATCTTAATCATCCTTTTACATGAAAATATTTGTTTCTGAACTATCTAAAGCAGTTAGCAAGCACTAAAAGCGCTAAAATCCATAAGGAAGAAATAAAGGTTAATAAACCCCTCTGCTTTACAGGACAAAGTACTACTGTTTATTAGTTCAATAACTAAAGAAGGCACAGTAAATTTTATCCAACCCTAAAATTTTCATTTGCATAACACATGAAGAAATAGTAAGAAACTAGGCTGTAAAGTAGTCTTTCAGTATAGAACATGCCTCATAACCATGGCTACATCGGATTTTCACTTCTGCTGAGCAACGATTCTTACCTTTTGGAAGTTTACCTCCTAATACAGTAAATTTGTGGGGGTTTTTCAGAAATTCCACAACTTCTTGCAATTCCTGTTTAGCTTCTTCAACCTATACATGAAAAACATGCCACAAATATAACTAAGCATTTATAAAATACTGCCTATTTTTGTAGGTAAGTTTTGTATTAGAGATTAAGTTCCTAATTGTGTATTGATCAAAAATACAAACAGGAAAAGATTAAAGTGTACCACAGGATACCAATATTTAATTCAACCTATCCTAAAACTGTTTGCAGGACTAAGTAAACATTAAACTTAGTGAAGGAACAACCAAACAGTTCAAGACCAGATGCGACCAAAGAAATAAATAGAAAATCAAAAATTCTACATCAAGATATTAGTCTTATTAATGAAAAAGAGATTAATTCTATCTATTTGTCCAAGGGGAAGGAAAGGGGGAAGTCCTCATTTTGCCACTAACAGTCAAAGAACAATTGAACAGAAAAAACAGAGGTATCCCATCAGCAGTGACATGCCCACTTCTTTCTGGGAATCTCCGTATCTCCTGTTCTAATAACACCACCTGAAAGAGATGGTACTAAGAGAGAAACGATCAAATGGCATTATCATCTTTTTGTACCAATTAACTTCTGCAAAAGGTAGATTAACACTGATATCTGGCCTGTCATTTGCTATTCTAGCCTTTAAAAACGTTTTTCAACAAGTGGAGAGTGCACCTTTTATAAAGTATTAAATGCCACAAAAACGAAGTAGAAAAAGTGGTTAAAACCTTCTTTCATCTTGGAGTGGCCAATGCATATAAAGCTTCAGTTCATACAAAGAAATCTCTTGAACAGAGTAAGACATTCAGAATGATTTACATAATGAGTTACACATCAGACTCAAAATGATCAGGTAAACATCAGACTCATAATTAGTTAAAACAAGAACTTTCACACATATTACTTTTGATCTTACCCCTTTAACATGTTCGAAGGTGACATTTTTCAACTGGATTGGATCAACTGCTGCATCAAAGATACTTGATGTTCGAAAGCGTACTAAGAGCAAACAGCAGACGACGAACAACAAATTTATACACAATGTCATTTCATTCCAAGACTGAGTGCTGCACCTGAACGCGTGCCAGTAACACATGGACCTTACACCTGCCCTTTTGAAAGGGCATGTGTTCACTTGTAAGTGTCCAGAAGGAATAAGATTTATGTTTCCAAAAAATCTTTAAAATACTTGCAATTAATTCAGTGATACGCCTTTTAGACACGTGTAGTACAGAGAGCTCTTGATCCAGAAGCATGTACACAAAACCAGAACTTCTCCCTCAGTATTTCTGCACATATCCTAACCTTCTTGAAACCCAAGTGATAACATAGCATCAAGCTGAGTATCTCCAGTTACATTAGCTCAGCCTTTTGATTGTTCCATTACTTCTAATAGATTTCTCAAGATGGCAATTTGGCAATGCCAATTCCTACTTGCTATAAACTAGGCTGTGATTACAAATTGAAAAATCAAACCATCTTGCCTACAGCTGATCTAGATAACACATCATCTAAATTGAACAACAAATACATAATTGGTGACCAGTCTGACTTCTCTGGTTCCATGTATCTGTTTCACCAAAAGAAATAAAATAATTACACTGACATAGAACATTTTTGTCTTCATAAACATTTTGTCACACTGTCATCTGAAAGGCTGTAGCCAGAAGCAGTAAATAAAAGTTAGGATAACTTTTCAGTATACTAATGAAAACCAATCATCAGGTCAAAACATCAAATTTATGCTAAACCTGCTGGAAGAAACAACTCAAGTGAAACAGTGTGGAAAAAAAAATTAACTAACCAGCATCAGAAAAGGAACCTTTCCCGGGTAAAAATGACGAATATATAGCAAGATAAAAACAAAGAACGAAGAGAAAGAAAGAAAGCAAACGTGATCTTCTTAAGGAATCTGTAAAAGAAAACAAAAAAATATTTAACATGGGCTAAAATAAACTACTTTCTGATTAAAAAGACAAGATATGTAAACTAAAACAACTTACCAAGTGTTTTTTGCAGGAATACCTGTGCTTTCAAAAAGCCTTCTGCAAAACCAGTTTTAAAAGCATCCTGGTGTGCCTCTGGGATGTTTTTTGTTTTCATTAGTGTGTCTAGGTTTTCAACATCAATTCGTCGCTTTCTCAGGATAAAACCCTGCAATATTTTCCAAAGCAGTGTTAGTATACACCAAGTTTTGACAAACAGTTAATCTACCACCTGGCTAACATGCGTGATAAAAAAAAAAATAAAATTACAACAGCATATAATCCACATGCTATTGGGTTAGTTAGATGGTACAGGCCAGTAGCTCAAGTGTGGAATCCCAACGGTTTGAGCAGGTGCACTCCCATTTTTCCTGAGCAAATCCGTTTTGGAACCCTCCTGGATCTCAGATCCAAACTGAAAACGCAGCCTAAGACAGATCTGTACACAGCCAGCTTTATTCACTGGATTCAGTGGGATGTACTAGCTTAAGCTTTTTGCTTTATTTCCAATTGCAAAATACTTCTGCAAGTATAGTTTTGGTGGAGCTTAAGCAAATTCATCTCATATATGCTATCAAATTTAAGAGCAGCACTGCATGCAGCTAGCTCTGGTTTATCTTCACCCACAGTACACCTAGCCCACAGATGAAATAAACCACATATGCCTAGATGAAGGAAGAGTTCAAAGATAATTCATACACACAGTAAAATCAGAAATCATAATTAGCCTGACTTCCGTACAAGCAATTAGAAGCAAAGAGTACCCAGGTTAACTTGGTTTTGTTAGTGCTTTGCCACCCCAAACTTGGATAGTTATCTGCTGACTTGAAAACACACATTCTTGTATGTTAAACTAGATGTATTTCTGTTTAAAAGAAAAAATCCTTTGAGTTTAAGCTACTTTTAGTTTCAAAGCCACAGAAACAGAATATAAAGAATTTAATTTCTACAGTTCAAACCATAGTTATATGCTGCAACTGCTCTCCTAAAAATTCAGACAGTCTTATTACTGGTGATATATGAAGCAAATATATGTATTAATAAGAAAAAACAATATATTGCCATTAGCTCAAGTTTTAGAATTAGGAGAGTTTTTCATGCTACACCCCTGGTAAATTCTGAAGGTTCATTCAAGAGAAAGAGATGGTCTCAGTAAGCTCAAAACAACTTCATAATGTTACTCGTATTTACCTTCAAAATTGAAGAAAGTGAACTTTTTGTTTCTGTGAATTGATCAGATGTTGACTGCAGTCGTCTTGCTCTTGATCTCAAAGTCTTAAAGTTCCGTGACTGTATGTAAACTTTAATTAGTAAGAAGAAACAAAAGTTAAAAACTAATCATTACTACCACTACAAAAAAAAAGCCTTAAGAAATTTCAGAAACTATTATATGAAAGAATATGGAATATAATCTTCCCAACATATCCACTGTACTGTAAATGGACAGTTATGTGATCACCAATCCTATTTGTAGTCTGACCTTGCAAGCAAACTTCTAACTGTTTCACATAAAATTCTGTTAAAATAATCAGGAGTTCATGCTGTAAATTACAGCTAATTGACCAACTCAGAGAAGAGGAGACATTCAGACAATTAAATCCAGGCAGGCTGACAAATATGAAACATTCAGAAGCAAATCCAGAAGGATGGGAATAATGCTTTGTCTAAAAGCTCTGTTGATAAGGTGCCCTGAGGAGATCTGGAATGGCTCCACTGCGCTGTTGACTTCAAAAGTGACAAAAGAAATGAGACCATTTAAACTCAGTGAGCTTATAGCACTCTAAGTCATCTCCTACAACATCAGAAACGTTGTGATGGACATTTTACCACCAGCTAAGAATATTTATCTTCTTTCACTACTGTGTTTTAAAATAAACACCAATGCCAGTCAATTATATTGTTTTCACTAAGCTTTTTGTTATTCCAGAACAGCACCGGATAAAAAGAACTTCTGCAGCTGACCTTTGAGCCCTGCTCAAAAAACATCTAACATTCAATCAGGTAGCTCTGGACCTTGTCCAGCTCAGTTTTGAATATCTCCAAGGATTAAGATAACCAAACTTCTCCCCAGACAATCTGTTTCAGAATTTAGCCATTCTCACTGTGAAAATTTTCAAACAGGTTTTATCTAATTTTACTTGGGATAGTTGCCTCTTCTTTGAAGTGTATGTGAGAAGGGGAACTGATTTGGCTCCAACAGCAATTGGATCTCTCCTTGCCTTCTATTCTGCTAACTAAAACCTCAGATCCTTCAGCTTCCCCCCTATATTAAATGCTTAAAAATCTGCACCCTTCCTTGTGACCTGTCACTGGACTATCTCCATGTTGTCAGCATTTCTCTTCACCACAGGATACAAACAGAGATATACCCAGATGTCGCATCAGAAGAACTGATTTGAGGACAGTACGTGAACTTCCTGAACTCTTGATTATGTTTTCACTAATGCTGCCAGTCACCAAACCCCTCAGAAAATTCAACTGGATGAGTACTGAATTCAAAATATTTATTGATTCAAAAATAGTAAGTTCATCTATGGTCTTTCAAGAATATGATCCACAAATACTGACATCTTGGAACAACATGGTGGTTACTAAATTCTGGAAACATACTACTCAGAAACAACTTCATGATTAAAAGTGTTAATATAGACATAAGTTTCTCCTGGAAGCTTATTCATATTTCCTGAGTGGTGCCTCTACAACAAATGCAAAAATACTTTTCCAGAACAGAAAAAATACTATAGAAAAATAGAAACAGAGAAATAGAGAAATACTATAGAGATTAAAACCAGTGTAGTTTATTGCTTTATACCTGGCCAACACCGAACATCTGAACAGAAATTTTGGAGGGGATGAGGATATTGTCTGTACAAACAAGATGAGCGTAAAGCACTGAAAACATCCACAAAACCTGCAAAAAGATACAACAAAGTGTAAATACACCCTATCTCAAATGGCAACTCAACATTACTTCTTGCACAGTTTGGTTTTTTAGTTTCCTAAATATTAGGAAATATTAAAATAATTCTATTTTACTACAGTCCTCCAGGCATGTTTAATTAAACAAATTACCAGAACATCTATTAAAGCTTTGAAGGATTTCCAACTATTTTGTTCACTTTCAGGCAATTATCAGTGAGCTTTTTTTTTTGTATCTCACAACACAACGCGATTTAATATTTTTTCTCTAATAGCAGCCCTGCAATATTATTCTTAACACTCTTTCTCTCTACTGCAATACTATATAGGCAGTATCTCAAATGCCAGCTATATACTTCTTTTTCTAATACATTCTTAAGCATTTACAATGGTCTTACTTCCTGCATTTTAGACTAATTCCAACAAAACACCTTTACCTGCAAGGAACCACTCGTTTATTTCAGCAATGAAATACTCTACATGGACTGTCAACAGTTTGCCACCTTGAACTCTCTTCTAATTAGTATCTTTGCGTAACATTGCTTCAAGCAAAAAATTAATAACAGTGTAAACTGGAGATGTCTGTGACATAAGTAGATTAACAAAATCTAATGTCTTGGTGAAACAAACTGGTGGAAAAAATCACAGCTCAGGCTCATCATAAAGAGAAATGCACTTGTACTACAGCTGAGTTCAGAAAAGTTTAACAGCAATCAACTTGAAATCTGAAGAAACAATTTGTTTAATTTTCTAAATCTCCCACGTTTCAAAAGCACCACTCTAGAGACAATATATATACAAAAAAAGATACATTAATACTATTTTTATTAAGTACGTTTAACTACAAATTATCTACAGCACAGGAGATTAAACTAAAGAATAACTGTATTCACCTTTATATTTAACTCTCACCAACTCTCATAAACACTTCACTCAAACATACCATGCTTATTTTCAAAGAAGGACTGAGCAGAGATATATGACGTGTGCCACTGCGAGGAGACTTTGCTTTCTTTACAATAGCCAGGAAGCAGCCTGTTCACCAACTCTCTGAACTGGTTAGCTTTCAAATCAGACAATCCCAGATCTCTTAAATTTTTAAGTACAGACTGAAAAATAGAAATAAATGTTCAAAATTTACATAAGATTACCTTAGGGAAAAAAATTCCCAGTAGCACCAGAAGCAAATATAGATTAAAAAAATCCCAAACAAACCAACCAAACAAAAAGCCCCCACAAAAACCCAACAATGGAATCACAACACAGCGAAGAGTAGTACAACCCATGCTGATTTCCAGTGTTCTGCAGTTATTGAGAGATTCCATGATTTTCCTTCCAAAAATGTGCTTAGTTATAAAGCCTGTAAGAAATTAGTTGAAAGAAAAACATCCTGTTTTGTTTAGTACTATTCCATTATTTTATAGACCAGTTGAATATTACAGTCACTCCAACTGATACTCTTCAGATTTAATTTAGTTAAACCCAAACCATCACTTTTTGAAAAGGTTTTTAGTACCTCACTCTTCTGAGGATCACGCTCTGGGGAGGTGTCCCTTTGGACAGGCTGTATGGACACTTTGCTGGCAGAAGTTGTGGAGCTTTTTGGTGAATGAAAGGCATTGATAAGGTGACTCAGAGGAACAGTAGCCTGGAAAAAAAAATAGATAAAGACTTAAGCTTGTTTAAATTATTTAAACATACTTCTATTCCAAACTCTGACTTATAACTGTGTATCTTGTACACTGCCTTTTAACTGAGGACCTAATTATAAACCACATGATCTTCAACACCACAGTGTTAGCTGATACCTCTTTTTAAAGAGAAAGAAAAGAAAGTTTAAGGATGTATGACAGATTAGAAGCTCATATTTTCATCTCTAAAGCAATACTTTTATAGCTTGAATTATCTATACTTTTTCCTCCATTATTAAAAGCTATTCCCAAATGTTGCCTTCATGTTTTCTTCCTTGGGATCCCACTTTCAACTTAAGGATCAAAATGAAACTATGCAAAGCACACAGTCAAATCTGCAGTTCAGCAGAATTCAGCCAACTCCACCTCATAAATCAGTACAGAAGCCCAGGTGCACCACGTATCAGGGCTCCTCCTCTTAACACATGACTACATCTCTTGCAAATACAAGGTACAAGTAACTCCAGCAGTTCTGAAACTCCTCAGTCTCAGTACACACCACTAGGAAGGAGCTGGGACACAACTCTGGCTGCTGGAATGATCCCTGATTGAAGCTTAATTGGGTATGTCTGTGAATGTCCTTCTGCAAGGACTATCATCTATGTGTTGACTAGACAGATGATCAAAAGAGATAATGCATGAAACTGCCTCATAATTAATTGTCCAAAGTTATAATTAGACTCAGAGTTTGTGGTAAAACCATAAAGCCTCTAGAGGTCAAAGCCAACATCCCAACCACTAACCAAAGTTTCCATCTGCATTTCCCGCTCTGGTGAAATGACGCACTCCTAGAAACATACAAACTCTTCCATTTCACTACTCTATTTAGCTTTCATTGCTATAAATACATTCTCCACATGTGAAAAGAACAATCAAATCCCATTGTGGAATAGGATTATGACACACTAATACAAAACTTAAAAATAAAACCAAAACCACTGGTTCAGATCAAAGTCCGTAAAACTCACCAGTCCCATCAGACTCACTGTCTAATTAACGACGCCTTCCCGATTGCGTTCGGACTGTTCTATATAACAAATTACCGACGCCTTTCCCTCTCCTAACGTTTCTAAGGCGCTTCCTTTTGGCTTTCACAACAACCCGTTAAAATTAACAGCACAATTTAACTGTAGTAACACACATCATCACCCCTTGCTTTTGCTACTAAAACAGATACTAAAAAGCGCCATTTAAGATTATTTCGTCGTTTCAGAATGTTTTGACTCTTTATCAGGCTTTATTGTACCTTCCTCTCTCCTCCATTTATGTACTTTTTCTCCTCGATGCGGACCCCAGGCGCCGTAGCCCCCCCCTCCCCGCTCTTCTCCCCGCTGCGGCCCCGCTCACGCCCAAAGCCCCGGGAACGTGGCAGGCGGGATCTTGGCTCCTCCCGCCGCGACCCGCAACCCCCGGGCCTTCCGAGCGCCTCCGCCTGGACATGGAGCGAGCCGCCGCCGGAAAGCGGGCCCGGGGCGCGGCGATCCGTGCACCGCACCGGGCCGGGGCCGGAGCGTCCCACCATCCCCTCACCTGGGGCTGCACGGTGGAGAAGGAAAACATCTTCCCGGCGGCGCCGGCGGCGGGCCGCAAACGCCTCTCCCCCCTCCCAGCCCAGCCGCAGGAGCCCGCCCGCTGTGGCCGCCGGCAGCTGAGGAGGCCCCGCGGCTCCGCTCCAGGAAATGTCCGCCCCGCGGCCGCGCTGACCGGGCCGAGCCGCCCCGGAAGCGGCGGCAGCCGAAAGAGCTTCCGGGCCGCCGCTGCCGCTGCCCCGCGCAGCCGCCGCCTCGAGGCGGAGGCGGAAGAGGGGAGCGGGCGCAGCCGGTGCCGGCCGTGCCCGGGCAGAGGGACAGGCAGGGCCCCCTGGGGGGCCCGCTCTCACTCAGGGGCGGTGCAGCTGCCAGAGGGACCTGCCCATGCTCGGTGTTATCGCCCCCAGGTGTTGTCCCGAACGCGGGCTCGTTAACCGGCGGGCAGCGCCAATTCACACACCCAGGCGAGGTATTTCCAATTTTTATTTTAGTTTGCACGAAGTAGGGACATAAGTGGTAACTCACGAAAGGCTGGCTCACAATCATCGAAACGTGACACTATACATTTTAACAAAGGCATTAGCTTTCATTGGTTACAAATTACATAAGTCTCAGTTTAATTAGTTCAACCCCTTATGTGGTAGCTATAGGTCTCGCTTCTCATGCTAATCAGTCTGCAGGTGCAGTTCTTCCTTCCATTTAAGTCTGGGGTCCGTTTTGAGTAGGTGGTCAGTGAGTTGGTGGTCAGGCTCTCCCACTGCTAGAATTTCCTTTTCCCAGTTACTGCTCAGTCCTGACTTCACTCCTGGTGGCTCTTATCCAGACAGCCCGTTTGTCTTGGGATTGTCTTTGCTTTTCCTTAAAACAAAGATTAGCCAAGTGTATGATGTTTCTAAAGCAATGGAGGATAGGAAGGTGCTTTGAGACAGCCAGCACAGCTTCACCACGGGGAAAATCCTCTCTGACCAACCTAGTGGCCTCCTATGATGGAGTAACTATATCAGTGGTAAGAGAAGGGCTACAGATGTCGTTTATCTGGACTTTTGTAAAGCCAATTATCTTGGGGGTTTATTAGTGTTTTCTTTCTTTCACCTGACCACTGCTCTTCACTGAAAGTGCTACCCCACACCAATTTACAGTGCTCTGGATGAGTGCAGCCCCAGTGCTGCCTCCCCCTGCCTTTGAGTACGTCTCTTCT
Source organism: Rhagologus leucostigma (assembly GCA_013397725.1). NCBI lineage: Eukaryota > Metazoa > Chordata > Aves > Passeriformes > Rhagologus > Rhagologus leucostigma. The sequence continues at coordinate 892,973 of VZTD01002137.1, forward strand.
GTTTTCCACTAGCACTCTCGTGATCAAAGTCATGTAGCTCAGCTTGCTGATTTGGCAGAAACCTCACCTGACACAAGCAAAAAAACCTAAAAGGTGATGAACATTTACCTGGATCCACCCCATGAAGCAGTTTTCCACAGAGCTGTACAACGGCTCATGCTGCCTCGAGGGAAGGGATCGAAGGCGTTACCCTCTCTCCAGTGAGCTCAGGCTGTAGTGGAGTACGCACTCCTGATGCACTATCATTGCTAGCATAACCTGATGTCTGCACAGGACGCCAGCACAAGAAGCAACCCCCCCTTCTCTCAGCTGGCTTTTTCCACTGGCTTTACACACCTGAACTAACATTGCAGAGTTACATGACAAAAGCAGACAACGATACATTGTATTTAACACCATTACAAAGCTAATTTAAAACATGTTTTCTACAAAATTGCACGTATTGCTGGGATGTGTGGGACAGCATCTCTCCTTCACACGTACAAGCAAGGCGTCTCTGAGCAGGGTCAGATAATAAGTGATGTATCTTGGAGCAAAACAAGGGCCTAATGACTAATCTGCCGTGTGAAAGGAGACCCACTGTTCTGCGCTGACCTCTGCAGCGATAGCTCTTTGCTGGTGCACAGGCTGCAACAGTACAATTAAGATCGGTGTGAATGAAACATGAACAGCAATGTGTATGTGAAAGCAACATAAAAGCAGTAATGCAAGGGTTAAAAAAGTGACCTAGAACACAGCTGAGAGCAGTAAAACTGGTAAACACTGAGGGCTGTGCAGTGTAAACAGAGCAGGCGGCCTGTGCTCTGTGAACAGGAGGATGGCAGGTAGGTCAGAGTACGCTGTAAATGCCTCCCTGCCCCTGCTGTCACAAGAGGCAGAATGTAGCCATGGAGATACCCAAAGCAAGGAAACAAATTGCGGAACAACCCTGCCTAAGATAAATAGCAGATGAAGTAATCAGGAATTGGTGGGAAGCAACAGATTACATTAATCTAACTCCTGATCAGTATAGACCTGCCCAGGTAGCAGTTTGCCGTCACTAGCCCAGAGAATGCCAAGAGACAGTAAGGGATGAACAGCAAGAGTGAGAACTGGACAGGGCGTGTTCTCTTGCACACAAGGCCTCCTGGCTGTGCCATTTGGATACAGGTCTTGGAGCTATCAAGTATGCAAGTGTGAGAAAATTATAGAACAATATTCTTGAGTTGGAATGGACCCATCAAGATCACTGAGTCCAACTCCTGTCCCTACACAGGACACCACAACAACCACACCATGTGCCCCAGAATGTTGTCCAAATGTTCCTTGATCTTAGATGCGAGTGAAACACATGAGAAAATGACAATGTGCGCACAAAGTCAGTTGCTTCTTTCTAAATAAATATTATCTTCCAGTTCCTTACTGTCTCACACCAAGCTCTGTTGAATTCTTACACCTTCGAGCCTCCCACGGGAATGAGGGAACAGCACCTGCTTGTAGCAAATTACAACCTAGTGCCAAACAGGACACCTCGATGACCACCTGAGCAGCGGTCAGCCAGCCCAAAGGCGCGGTGGTGCGTCACGGGCATGTTCCGAGCGCGGCACAGGACGGCAGCGGGCGGCGTTTGACTCCGAGCTGCGCCATGACACGCACCTCCCGCGGCCGCCGCGCGGGGTCTCGCGAGAGCGCCCGCTGCCCGTTGGTGACGGCGCGGGCGGGGCGGGGCCGCTTTGAATCGCGGCGGGCCCGGGGCCGGGTGCGCCATGGCTCTGGAGCGGCCCGGCGGGGAGCGGGGCGATGCTGATGGTCCTGGCGCCGCCATAGCCGCCGGCCCTAGGCGGGTCGAGGTGCCCCGGCCCCCCTCCATCGAGGAGTTCACCATCGTGAAGCCCATCAGCCGCGGCGCCTTCGGGAAGGTTTACCTGGGCCGCAAGGCGGGCCGGCTCTATGCCGTGAAGGTGAGGGGTCGCGGCGGTGCCGCCTCCGCTCCCGAGCAGCCCCGTGCGGGAAAGGGGCGTCCCGAGGGGATGGGGAGGTGTGGCCCTGGCATGAGCCCCCAGCTCTCGGGGAGCGGCCGCCGCTCGGGCACAGCCGGTGCCCCTGGACGCGCTGTCAGCACGGCCGCGTTCCGCCCTCCCCTCGCTAAAGTCCTGGAGGGCTTGGTCAGGGGACCTCTGATAACGACTGCTGCTTTTATAAGTACTTCAAATAAGGGGAAATAACGACAAAAACCTTCCCAAGCGCCAGAGCGCTCTTAGCTTCTCGCTTGTAAACAGTTGCCGTAACTGAGTCCCCGCAGCTGCTGCGCCTGCCCGGGGGCGAAAGCACCGCCTCTGAGAGGCAAGACGAGAATAAATTATAAAAAACATTCGTATTTTTAAAAAACCCAACAAAACCAGTTTTCTGTGTTGTTGCATCAGGGACTTAAATCTATGCAGCTTGTCATTAGTAGGAACTTCGCCATTTATTTGTGCAAACTTGACTATGTGATGAAAAGGATTACAATAAGCTGCATAGTACACAAAGAATAGGAAATGTAAAGACAGTAATGCAAAATAGGCGTTGCTCTGCAGAGCTATATGTCTCTACATGGTTTTATCATGAGCATTTTAAGGTTAAAGCATTTATGTACTCTGTTTTGTTTTTCAGGTGATGAAAAAAGCAGACATGATCAACAAGAATATGGTTCACCAGGTGCAGGCAGAGAGGGATGCATTGGCTCTCAGTAAAAGTCCTTTCATTGTGCACTTGTACTACTCGCTTCAGTCAGCAAACAACGTCTATTTAGTGAGTTAAAAAATGGCTGTGGTGTTTTATGGTAGTCTTGAAAATTGAGTGTGAACTGTAGTGATACCTGAAACCATTTTTGTAATGGTATTCCTCAGGCACTTTTACACGTTTCTCGAAGAGGTTGAACAAGTAAAATATTTCTCTTCTTCTGATATCTTTGGGCTCTTTCCACTCGTGTTCCCCTCTGTTACAGGAGAAGCTTTTCTAATAGCTACTGTGTCTTAGAAATATGTAGAAATCTTAGGGGAAACAAGAAACCATTCTGTTCAAGCAGAATCCAAGTGACTGAAAGATACTTCATGGTTCACTTTAAGGAAATCTATTTGACTTATTGCCTGTGGTTAAATTTTGTTATGGTTGTTGGCCTACATGACAAGATGATAACTGAATGGCAGAACTACGTAGTGGTCCACACAGAGCACTGTGAAGCACAGCAGGACTTGTGTATGGGTTTATATACTGCCTCCACATAAGGATTCAGGCTGTCTGCAAAGGGTCTGGCACAATTTGTGTGGATTGCTGTAAGCACACACAGGGAACAGCTAGATGAAATTCTGAGATAAGGTTGCTATTCACTTCTACAATGCATTTTGAGTGTAAACAAAGGCGTCTTTTTCTGGAATTTCTGAAATGATGCATGGAGTAGAGGACTTCAGGGTGAAGGATTTGTAAAGGAGTTGTTAGAATCATGTCGGAGTGTGTGTGTATGTATATATGTATATGGAAGAATATTGTGTATTGGAATGTGAGTACTGGTGAGATTTCCTGACCAAAACCCCATAAATGCATTCTTGGCATCAAAGAGTGAGTTTCAGAAGCCCTGCTGACTTTTATTTTATTTTAAATATGACATGGGCCATCATAATGTGTCTGCGTAATGGTTTACTGGGTGTGTGTATTATTTTTATACTCTTTTTCATATGTCTTAAATGCACAGTAGCTCTCACTGTTTGCGTTTTTGACAATTTGTACTTATTTCACAAAGCTCAGGTCTGAATTTAATATTGTGTATGAATGATTGCAAGATAAAATGTTGAGATACTTTGATTTGTATAGAACAGGTGGTCTTTGGCTGCAGGGCTTGAGTTTCACAGGAGTACTTTGCATTTCATTTTCCATAATATAGAAATATACAATATTAAATTAAATCTAGATTAATATATTGGTATAAATATAATTTAAAATATATAATATTTAATATAGGAATATATAATATAGAATTTTTGCTGTAGTCAGCTCTCAAGTAGCTGTAGTCAGCTTTTTAATTAGCTTTGAAGAGTAATCTAGGCAAATAAAATAAGCAAATGGTCTACAAAAAGAAAATGTTTCATGTCCGCTGTTATTTGAAACTTTGATTATTTTATCCAAGTGAAAAGTATTGTGTGGGAAATGAGGTTTGCACAAAGGTACTTCTGTCTGCTTCTGCTCCTTGAAATCGTATTTTTCTAGGGGTGAAAGTTATTTCAGTGTATTCTACTTGCAATTTTAAAATGTGTTTTAAATTTAAAATTTAAAATGCTTGAATGACAGGTGATGGAGTACCTTATTGGTGGAGATGTCAAATCTCTTCTCCATATTTATGGATATTTTGATGAAGAAATGGCTGTTAAGTATGTTTCTGAAGCAGCATTGGCTCTTGACTATCTTCATAGGCATGGAATAATCCACAGGTGAATTTTTTTTTTCTAACAAATAAATATTTGGTAGTTTGGGTTTTTTTATTTTTTCACTCTAACACATAACCGTTGTCATTTCATTGTGGCAGCTACCACAGATACCTCATTTGCTAGAGCTCCTGGAAGCTCTTTTTGCACTTGTGCACTGCAACAATGTCATGGAACAATGGCTAAAGTCAAATCCGTCCGTGTGTGCTGAGCACACAAAATCACACTGCTTTCCCTTGCCACCTCTTTCCCAGTCCCGTGGTGTATTAGCAGCTGTGATGGTTCAGGAACCTTCTGGGTACTGCACACATGTGCCCGTAGGACAAAGGGACACTGACTACCCTAGTGCTCCCCCATACTGAGAGTTCTTTTTGCATTCAGCGGTGCTACAGAGAACACACATGAAAACTTTTACTAGAGGTTTGCTTGTCATCTGTAGGAGCTGCATGTTAGTAAATGTTATGATGGTGGTATTTGTGAAGGATACTTGCTGAGCTTGCTGAAACACAAAATATGCAACTCTTGACACACACCCTGGTTTTCACAAAGCCTGAGATGTTTGTGCCGTATTTAAGGCTAAATATTTTTAATTCTTTTGTTGTGTTCCACAATCTGGAATCTTCTGCTGGCTAAGAGATATTACTGTGAAACAGCTCTAACCAATGTTTTGTATTGAGTGTTTCTGGTCAGTTAGCTTTTAGTGTTGCTCAGTGCTCTTTTTGCTGACTTCAACTATATTCGTATTTTCAGAGATTTGAAGCCAGACAATATGCTTATTTCTAATCAGGGACATATAAAGTTGACAGACTTTGGGCTTTCCAGAGTTACTCTGAACAGAGGTAAGAGTTGTCTCTATCGTTTTGGTTGTATTAAAATGTATTTTTGCATCACATTTCCATATTCTTGAATGCTTTGCATCCCTGTAGAGGGCAGCTTTCAACTGAGTAAGTGCAAATGCTGCAGTAATACCTGATTTCTAATAGGTAAGTACTGATTAGCTATGTGCTAGTAAGGGGTCTGCTCTTTGCATTGCAGTTCAGAAGGTAAAATATTTATTCTTTGGGACAAGGGTGTGTGAAATATGATCGAGAGCCCTTTCTCTGGAGGGATATGGATTTCAAAGTTTTCTGAAGTCCGCTAGGAAATTTCAATGGGTGAATGAGTAACTCTGGATTGTTCCTGTTTCTCTGACTACTTCTGCCCTTCAGTTCATGTCTCTCAGTCCTTGTATATATTAATTTCCAATAAATTAACTGGAACATTCCAGACATTAGTTTGAGGGACAAGGGGAGGTGCTAAGTCCGTAACAGAAGATTAGATCAGTGCTTTGGCATGTGAACGTTCTCTTTTCCAGTAGCAGAAAATGTAGCTGAATAGTCACGACTGTCTGGCACAGGCTGCAGGTCTTAAGGTGAATAGCCAGTTTCTGAAATAGTTTCTACCTCCTTAGCCAGATCATCCAAACTTACTGTGCACAGCACCAGTTTACGTTTTTTGAGACAGCTGCTGGAGGGTATATCCTTTTTATATAGTTAAAGGAATGTAGAAATTCAGAGTTGTCTATGGAGTTTGATTCATGGTTTTGAGAATATAAAGGAAAATCCTAAGTATTCAGTATTTTTTATGATATACTGCTTTAACTGATGTTCTAATGGGACAGGTTTATTGTGTCTAGTTGAACATTATATCTAAGTTTTAAAGCTACTTACTGCTAGCGAGTGAAAAAAAAAGGTATCTAAGGTTGAATTTTCACCTATGAAAAATTCTTCTGTAGCTTTTTTGAGATGTCTTTTGGAGAGATGGCGGGTTTGGATTCAAATTTAGTATCCTATTCCACAAGCCATAAGATGGAACTGCTGCCTAAAAACCAAAGCTGATATCAAATTAGAAATTGTAGTTCTTTTAGCATAGTATGTTGGAAAAGAAATTAGACTTGTACAACTTCTGTATGTATAAATTTATGGATGTATAGGAAGAAACAGCTTGAGTTGAGTAAGAATTTACAGGTAAGTCTTCAATTGGGCTTGGTGGCTTCGTTTGGATATTTGTTGAGTATGTGACTAAATTTTTTCTTCCTCTTCATGAAACTTAAATAAATGTCTGCAACTTTGCCTTTGTTTAATATCAAGATGAAAACCTGACCTACTTGATTCTGGGTTTTTTCTCTGTAGAGATAAATATGATAGATATCCTTACTACCCCATCAATGGCAAAGCCAAAACAAGACTACTCACGTACTCCAGGACAACTGTTGTCTCTTATCAGTTCTCTGGGCTTTGTAAGTAATTTTCACTGTCTTTGAAGTACTTCATCCTTTTAGTTTATTTACTATCTTAAATTCAGTAATTGGCATGATAAGGCTATTCTTGCATCTCTTCTGCCAGCTGGTGGAATGACTTACAATATGTTTAGAGTACTTTGAAGTTCTGAAGTGACTACCTTGGAGTGTATTTTGAATTGCTGACTTATAAATGGGCATGGCCAAGCTTCAATGCAAATGTAATAAAGAATGGGTGAAGTTACACTCTCCGTCCTGGATTGAGAATTTGTTCAGACTCCATTAACTTTTAACTATGCTTCTTTCTGCTTGTTAGTATACTCCTCCTGTTGGAATGAAAGTGCCAGGGCACAATTCAAGTCAATCATCTGACAGTCTGCATGGAGTGGTTTCTCCTGTAGCTATGGCCCAAAAGGAAAATACTCCTCTTTCAACTAAATTGTTCAAAACACGTGAGTATACCAGGCCTTGTGCTGAGGAATACTCTGGCTGTAAGGTTGTGGTCTTTTAATTTTATGTGAGTGGTGTGGACCCACTTCATAAAAAGTGTGATTTTGTCAGTCTCTTGCTGTCCACCATTCCTCCAGTGCTTTACATCTGACATGTGTTCACCTGTACTACTTATGTCATCTTCTAAAATGGTTTTGTTCGGTTTGATTTTTTCAAATCATGATCCCTGAATTCAAAATTACCCTTTAACATTTACAGAAAGTGTCAGTTCTTGACATATTTTCACTGAAAATTGTTTAATATAGCAATGTATGTTTTCATTTAAATTGTCTTATCTTGTTGCTTTCTCATTTCTAACCTGAAATGAGAAAGAAGGCAACTATGCTGCTGATGTTTGTACTGCTTTTACATTCTTGGCAAGTCCCTAATTCAAAAAATGCGTGAATTGACTATGCAGGAAAGATGACAAGAGAAATTGTTGTCACACATAGCTTTCCATAGCTTCCTTTGATGTGAAAGCTTAACATAATGTGAAGTCAGTCAGTATATGTTGCATGTTTTTATCAACATTTGAATTTTTTTTCTCCTAAGATCTGGATAACCCTCAATTAACACCTGTGATGCCAGCGAGAAGTTTAACTCCTACTCTGCTTCAGTCAAGAAAAAGGTTTGGTACCTCCAGTGCCAGTAGTCAGTCTCACACATACCTGTCCAGTGTGGAATCAGAAAACTGCAGCAGCCCCAAGTGGGAGAAAGATATAGAGGTCAGGACTGTTTCATCTTCCCACTCTGAATTAAAATTAGTTTGTACTTGTGTATGCAGTGTTGCAAAGTAAGTCTTCTACTTACTTACCTCAGTTATTTCAAGTGTTGAGAAACTTTCCTAGAGTAGACGGAGCAGAGGTTGTGATTTGTGTTGGAGAGGGTTTTGGGTCAAACCGAGATAACCTTTTTCTTCGAACAAATATTAGTCCTATACAATATAACAGGAAAAGCAAATGCTATTGAGCCTGCAGCAAAGGAGTGAAAGAGAAGGCTTCACTGACCATCAGTGTTTAGCCCTATCCTGCACAAGGTGGGCATTGCTGGGAGCAGTGGCTGTTTGGAAGCTGACCTTATCCCTAGAGCTTTATTTGCTCAGCATTGCAGACAAAAGAATTTACTTAAAAGACGGAACTTGGGAAAATAATAAACAAAATACAGTTCAAACTTTTACTAGCTGTTAAATTTGAAAGAGTTTAGTGTTTTTATTACTGAAGGGTTTTGTGTCAACTAACCTAACACCAATAATTATAGCTGATAATATTTTATCCTAAAATATTTTATCCTATTTTAAACTGTTAATGAAATTCTGCACAAACACAGACCTAAAAGAAAATGCTGCTGTGCTATGTAGTTCCTTGCCATGGTTCCTATTTAGAGCATACAGAACAACTTACATTTAAAACAATTTATTATTCTGTATCTGTCTGTTTCTTAGGCCTTGGTTTTATTATTGTGCTATCAAAACATTAGTAATATCAGATTTTCCTTTTGTCATCTCTGACGTGTGATATACCACAGGGTAGTATGATGGGGTTCTTTCCTTTGGACTTTCTTGGAAACTGAAAACTTCCATAGCTTAACTTCTCAACATAAAATCACAAACACAGTTTCAATTGCTCTATTCTTTCATCCTTAGGCATTTAAAAATACAGCATTTTCTATTGTATTCTAGCAAGCTTATTTTATGTTCTTAAAAGAAGCCGAATTATCAAGTTATCCTTAATTTGGTTTTGACTTCTTTTGTATTTTGAAGTATGGTTTTTCACTAGTAGTTAGAAAGAATGAGTAATGCTTGCAAATCTGCATTTCATTATGGAGGTTGTAGTAAAGTATTTGAAGTTAACATTTCTATAGTGCTGTGATTGTATTTTTCTTGATACTCAAAACTTAATATGCTCCTTTGCAGCGAAGTGAAGATGAACTTCGTTCTACAACATGCGTAACCAGCAACAGTGGGTCAGCTCTCCTTTCAAATGTTGTGTTGCCAAATAGCAAAGGTATTGAAGTTTTAAAGAATAAAGAACTTGAGTCTGCCATTTCTCCCATTGTCAGCAACGATTCTGGCAGTAGGCAGAAGCTGGGAAGTGAACGTTTGGATATAGCAGATACTCCCGTGAGCACTCTGGATGTGAAAGGCATAGTAAGAAAGTGTATTTCTGAAAATAAGATTTGGAAAGAAAAAGTCTTTGTAAATAAAAGAGACATGACTAATGAAACAGCAGAGACTTCCAGTCTACAACAGTCACCTTCAAGGCAGAATGAGCCTGTCAAAGAGGAAGAAATGTTTGAAAAGCCAGGTGTAAAAAGAAGCTTTGAATCAGTTGACACTAGTCCTTGTCAGGAACTTAACTATGTTAAAAAAAGCAATGCAGAATATAAACGTGGCTGTCAGATTTCAGAATTTCCAGCAAACAAAGGGACAGGTTTGACAACAGAAATTCAATCCTTGATGCTTTGTAATGATGGATGCCTATGTGACACCTGCAAAAGCAAGGAAGAAGTTAAGAGTTTTATTAGTAACGAGGAAAGAGTAGAAAGATTGCTTACTCCAACTGTAGCCAAAAATCTTATGTGTGATCTGGATGCAGACTGTGGAAAGGACGATGAAAAGGAGTACGTGAACTCAAGTTTTTTAGGCACTGACGATGAAAAACCTTTAGGAGTCTTCAGTGCAGATTCTGACTTACTTCCTGAAGTGTCTGTTACAGAAAGTCATCTAGAAAAGCAGCTTTTAGATTTGGACAAAAGCGTTAAAGACCTCTCTTTTGAGGAACCAAAACCTGAAGCCATGCTAATAACATCACCAGAGTCCCGAGATACCTCACAGATCAGAGAGGAGGCACATACAGTCCAGGACTGCAAGCCATTACATCAGAAAAAGGATAATGACCAGAAACACATGGAAGAAACTTACCTTGACACAGTATCTTCTCCTTCAGAAAAGATGATGGAAGCACTGAGTCTCTTAAAAAAAAATGCTGTTGTTTTTCGGAGTTATAATAGTCCAATCAATATATCCAATGTATCTGATCCGTGTAGCATGGCTTCCTTAGATATAATGGATCTTTCACCTGCTTGCAGTGGCTCTTACCCAACAGCTATCACTCCATTACAGAAAGGAAGACCGTATCAGGTCTATCAGGTAGGTAAGGAGACAGGTAGAAACTTTGTGCATGCGTTGGACAATGGGACTTGAAATTATTTCAGTTGTAAATTTAGGGAAAACTTGAGTAGTTTGAGGTAGTCTCAAAATGACTTTTGCAGACAAGGTTTCACTTACTGCATTTGTGTGGCCAAAATTATAATTTCTGTAAGAGTTTAGCAGTTGCTTTATGTTCACTGTTTGCCTTTGGCTCAACATGCACTGACTGTCCATCTCTGAGGAATCTTTGCCGTTACAGTGAATTGATTAAAAAAAGCCTGTGCTGTTTTGTCTCATTCTGCTTCTAGTGCAGTGTGGTATTTACTGTGAACAGGTAGAGGTTTCCTAATGTAATGGGAAGTCTTTTGATTATTTTTTATCTTTTTTTATCCTGCACCCTTCCCAAGACAGTCTGTAAATGCTGTTCAGCTGCTGGTAACTGCCATTGTACCTGCTACTTTCTTGTTTTTTTTATCCTGGTAAAATGTATATTGTCAAGTGCCAATTAAAAGGCTGTTACAAAGATTGCTGTGAACAGTGATAGCTGCTGTGGATGTGACACTGGAGAAAGAACTTAGGGAAAAGTTTTTTAAAGAGTAGACATCTTTATGCTTCAAGACTGTCGAGATAAAGCAATGGAAGCACATTTCACACACACTTTTCAGGGAATGTTTTGTGACTTGTTCTTGACTTGTACTTAAGTTTCAATTACTGCATCCGTGACTAAACCTGGAGATGGGAGTTTCTGAGCTGGTTTTGTTTGACATCTGAAATCTTTGTCCCATCTTTTAAGACCCCTCTTCGAGGAGATGCTGGCACACCATACAGGACTCCAAAGAGTGTTAGGAGAGGAGCTGCCCCCGTAGAAGGTGAACGCATCCTGGGGACCCCAGACTACCTGGCACCTGAGCTGCTTTTGACACAGCCTCATGGTAAGACAAACCAGCCATCTGTCAGTACTTGAAAGGTGACATCTTTACATTTCTAAATGTCGCTAGAACTGCAAACCCTTCAAACAGTAAGATTGGGAGTTCTTCAATTTAGCTAGTGGTAAGCTTTTGCCATCGTGGATGGCTGTGTTTGCTTCAGCTGCTCCTTCCATCCATTTACTGCTTTCTCATAACCAAAGGTTTTAGTTGTCCAGCAGTCTTGCTTGCTGCCAATCAGCATTGGAAGCTGCTTTGGCACCCTGAGACTTGTATGTGGCTTAGGAGTAACAACTTGGTCATCCTGAGTGTCCTTAAAGATTCTTTGGGATGGGAAAGGGGCAACTTAGTGAAATTTTGGAGTAAAAGGATTAAGCGTCCAATTATTTTTAGAATGTCTTCTGTGTTTACTGATAATAAAGTGTTATGTGAAGCCAGACAATTTTATGAAGTTGCCTTAAAATCAGTTATTGAGTTGAGTGACCTCATGAAACACTTCAGACATCTGACAGGATCTTCTATATGAGGGTGCAGCAGTAGCCATCAAATTTTTGGAGGTTGGTTTGTTTTTTGGGTTGGTTTGTTTTTGGGGTTTGTTTGTTTTCAAAATACTGTACTAAAATAGCACAGCTTTGAAGGGCATAAATTTTTTTGTCTCAAATTCTGAGATCCACTGAGATTAACAAAAAGTCTGAAATGATTTTCTGCTAACTTTAAAGAACCGTTAACAAAAATTAAATGCAGTGTATCTATCTCTAATACAGTTGTTGATGTATAATTGCATTTTATTTCCCTGTCAAAAGTATACTACTATTTTGTAGAGGTATTAGTCTTGGGAAAATTATATGAGAGAGAGACCTTAATTGAGAGATAGTGATTACTATCCTGTGGAACAATAAAATTCTGCTAATATAAATTAACTGAAACTCCATTAAGAGACTTAAGAATTTATCTTTAAAAACTGAAAATACTAAACATACGTAGTTGTTGTTTTGCACTTCCATTTAGGATTCCTGATTATCTGGAAGATGTTAAAACTGGATAATATTTTGGAAATGTAATCAGTGCTACTTAGACAATGTGAGACTTGGTCACAAGGTGATTTCTCTGTGGTTACTGGGTTTTCAGGACTTCAGTGAAAACGTACAGAGTCTGGAGTTTATGTCAGGAAATTACAAATCTCCCATTACTTTCAGAAAAGCCAGGGTTTTTGGAACTCCAAATTTTCCCTCACTAAATATTTCACATGTTGAGATGCTTGTAAATGTACTTTTAATCCTGAATTAATCGTGTTACGAAATGATTTTATTTTTGTTTCTGACGTAGATTTAACATTGCCATCTTTATTGTGAAATAGTACCTTAGGAAAAAATCTTCATTCCTATGCCTTCATATCATACTTGATATTCAGTGTTCGTATTTGTTATGGGTTTTTTGGCAATAATTGTAATATTTTTACTTCATTGTCTTTTCATATGCAGGGAGTCTGATCTCTGGTGAGTTTTCTATATTCTGTGCGGAACTGAAGTGTTCAGCATAACTGAACAGTCAAAGTATAACTGGATCACAATTTCTAAGAACATTGTTTGGGTGAACAATGTTTCTATATAGAAAGACATGTCCAGTATGCCTCCACATAAAAATGTGTGATGCTCACAGAGTCAGGAAACGTCAGTATCAGTATGACTAAGCTATCAGAAATTGCACATGTAAGCATGTACTTCAGAAGGAAAGTCAGCATTCTTAAATTGTGTAATGGAAGGTGAAGCCAGAGACACTTTTTCTCATTGCTGCTTTTCACTTTATTGCAGTCAGTCTGATTTACTTTGTCTATGGGTGAAGAAGGTTCAGGTGTTCAAGACTTGGTGTTACTGCTTCTTGCTTCAAATCACAGAATCATAGAATATCCCAAATTGGAAGAGACCCACAAGGATCATTAAGTCCAACTCCTGCCCTGCACAGAACAACCCTAAGAGTCACACCATGTGCCTGAGAGCGTTGTCCAAATGCTTCTTGAACCCTTGTCAGGCTTGGTGCTGTGACCACTTCCCTGGGGAACTGTTGCAGTGCCCAACCACCCTCTGGGTGAAAAAGCTTTTCCTAATATCCCACCTAAACCTGCCCTGGCACAGCTTCATGCTGTCCTTGGGCCCTGTTTAGCAGGGATATGATAGGAGTTAATCTAATTTTAGTTAGATTTTGTGTGGGAAAAATTGCTGCTGAAACCTGGTTATTACATTGTTCAGAGTTGTGATCTTATTAGACTTTGACTGGAGCTGGGAGTATGTTACTGAACATTCAAGTACTCTAACAACAGTGGATGTGAACTCACTGCTTTGATGTGCTTAGCTTGGTGGGGCACTCTTACCGCTAGTAAATGTTGCTAAAAGTGTATTTATTAGATTACTGGTTAAACACTTTGGTTTTCAGCATTTCTAAACTTAACAGTAGTCTTTGTGAAATGGCTCAAAACACTGATTTTCTTGGAGGTGTCCTAGGTTTTTTTAAATGCCAAAAAAGCCAAGAACAATTAGATTTATTTCAAAGATTTTTTTTTTTAACAGCAATTGTGGCATCTATTCTTTATACAGTGGAGTGGGCATGGCTTGAAGATACAGAAAGCTTAGAATGCATGCAGCGGTGTCTGGGATTGCTTTGCCTGCTTGTTTTGATGTAGATAATTAAGAGATTGGCAAAAAGAACAAACCCCTGGAATGGGGAAAACCAGAACCATGTAGTAACAAAGCAGGAATAGCTAGTACTACACATTGCCCCAGTCAGTTCAGTGTAATGGAAGGTAATGCCAGCTTCATGTGTGCTGGCTCGTTTCTGCAAGCTGTCTTCATGATGTTCACAATAATTTAGAAAATGAAAATTAGATTCAATAGTTTGAAGTTTGGGAGACTTTTTAAAGAACCAAGAGAAGGGCACAGGCAGAAACATGGAGCATTCATCCAGGCTCTAGAGCAGTCATGAGGCATCTGTTTCTTACCACAAAACAATCTCTTGAAGGTCAGCTCCTGGATTCTCTGTGATGGGAGTTGATAATTAGATTGTTACTAAGAGCCCCCTTGGTTTTATCAGTAAACCCCAGTGTTACCTATAATGAATTAAAGAGCAAAGTGGCTTTAAAAGGCCTTTTAATATATTTCTAATCTGCATGAATATTAAATATGACTTGTTTTGTCTCTTCATAATTTTCAAGAAACTTGCAGAATTTAATCACTCCTCAGTTTCTGCTAATCATCAAGTCTTTGCAAGTATCATTTGTGTAAGTGTAATGATGTGGATTTATTTTACCAGGTTCTGCTGTAGACTGGTGGGCCCTTGGAGTTTGTCTGTTTGAGTTTCTAACTGGAATTCCACCTTTTAATGATGAAACCCCAACACAGGTCTTCCAAAATATTTTGAAAAGAGGTAATTGTTTCAGTAATCACGGTAAGTATGTACTTCCAACGTTTGTTTTATGGTTTGAATTACCATTTCATTTGTATCTTTGTCTGTAGATATTCCTTGGCCTGAGGGTGAAGAAAAGCTGTCTGATAATGCCCAAAATGCAATAGATATTCTTCTAACAATTGACACTACTAAGAGAGCTGGACTGAAGGGTTAGTATTAAAATTGTTCTTTGCAACTAATTGCAAATTTTGAAGTGATGTCTTCCTCCTGAAACTTAGACTAATAAACTTCAATGCCTGACTAGGTTCCATGTATAGTACCACAGAACTTAACAAGTTGTGGTATTTTCTGTATTTCTTGTGGGGTTTTTCCTTTTTGAACAAAGTAATTCTGGGGGTGGGTTGTTTTGTTGATTTTTTTGGGGTTTTTTTTTTAGATTGAACTTCTGTTTTGCTTTACTGCTGTTCTGCTGTGCATTTTCAGTGTTTGACATCTGTTGTCCCGAAGTTTTCTCTTATCTAATGGGTATTTGGAATTTTTTAACCTAAATGACATTGGGAACTTTGATTAAAAAATGGTAGTTTGGGAGAGGAGCCTCCTACAACAAACAGTTAATTCAGAGAGTGGTTTTTTCTTAGGAATCAGCCTGTCTTTGCTGAATGCATAGGAGAATACAAAGTTGGGCAATACATTCTTTACAAAGTCTGCTTTTTTTTTCCCTTGTAGAAGGTCTTAAACATTTGCTATTGTTAACAGTGACTATGTTTTATTTTAAAGAAGTTGATAATATGAAAGACATTCAGAGTGAGATATTTTAGAAACAGAGAAAGAAATCTTATGAGAACTGCTCAAGGAATCACTAGAGAAGGGAATTACTATGGAAATGCTTACACATAAAGAGACTGAATGCTAGAAGCTGAAATCAAATTAAATTAGAGAAGGCAACGGGATTATGAATGAAGATTATGTCAACAGAAAATCCTGTGGCTTTAATATTTCCCTTGGCTTTCAAAAAGCAATTTGAAAGTGTTTTAGTTCAACACAAGCTATTGTCTTTATTTCTGGATTTTAGAGTGAAATCTAATTGCCTATCAAGGACAGAAATTTAAAATAGATGACATAATGGTTTCTTCCACTCTGAGCTTCTTCGACACTCATTCTTTGTCAAGACTTACAACTGTATCTGGCCTCTGTCCAATGTATAGGCCACTGAAGTGAAGTTAGATGAGTAGTTTTCAGGACAACCATTAAGTTTTTCTCGGTGTATCTAAGTTTCCATCACTGTCATCTTCTCTCCCTTCTCCAAAATGTGTGCTCTCCCTTTTATTGCTACAGCATGAAGCCTTTTGTACTGGGAAATCCCAGTTATGTTGTAGTGCTGTGCTTCTCTAAGTTTAATCTTTCTGGGTAAGAGCAGCTTTAAAGCCACTTTTGGCTCAGTGCACTGTGTGGAACAGGTTCCTTGGATGGGGGTGGCAGCTACTTGTCATGCCAACAGTTTGATCCTGCTGAAGTTGGGGGTAATCAAAGCCCAATTGCAATTTGCACTTTAATGAACTTCTAAAAGGGAATGTAGAGCAAATCTGCTGACAGTTATACATGAGGGAACAAAGTGACTATGGGGCTTGGACATAAAGAAGTTTATAATGCTTATGTGAACTTCTGTTTCAGAGCTGAAGCATCACCCCCTCTTTCATGGGGTGGACTGGGATAATCTCCAGAATCAAACTATGCCATTTATACCTCAACCGGATGATGAGACTGACACCTCTTACTTTGATGCTAGAAACAATGCTCAGCACCTGACTGTGTCTGGATTTAGCTTATAGCATCAAGATAAGTGAACATTCTCTGTGGTTTTGCACACTTACAGGTTGTCTTGTAACCCTAATTTGGTCTTAGCTAAGTTTCCTGGCCAAATTTAGTGTGTTTCAAGTTACCAGTCTATTTTTATTATAGCTTCCTTTATTCTAAAGTGGAACTACTGTGTGAAACTGGTATCAAGTGCCTTTGTGCTACTTTTTCTCACTGCACCTTACTAAGAGGCCAGAGCATTGCATTTCTTGGAGCTAATAACTCTTGGCAATAATGGGGCTTTTTAATAGCAATGAATTATTCCAGTTAGGAAGTGTGGTGTTATTTCCCAGCTAAACATAATAGGGAAAGGATATAAATGAATTCTAATTGTATCTAATTAATAACTTACCTATTGGTGGTTCAGTGTGGTGACAGGCTGGGTTGGGAGCAGTCCTTTTTGACCAGTGTGAATATATAGCCACTGTGCAAAACTGGTCATTTCTATTTAAGGTGGAAAATTGAAATCTTAATGCAGCATTGAAATGTCTTGTCTTCTGTTTATCTTATTCCCAAGAAGGGACAAGAAGATACAAAGGTATTCCAAGTTAACTCAGCTAGAAGTGGCATGTGAGACTGGCAGTAGTTCCTCTGGTTATCCTTTCCTGGAGAAATGGGGCAGGGAATGGATACAGTTGTCTGTTAAACAACTGCTCTGCTCAAATTGTTGCATTGTAGCCACTTGGGCTGCAGGAAGCTGGACTGAACATACATTTCAGTAGTTACTGGTTTTATATAGAAAATGCCCAGTGTGTATGTGCTCACTCTTGTCAGATGACAAGTGACAGGTGATTTTTGTGTTTTCTAACAAGTAGCATTCATACTGAAGCTGCCAAATATTAAAGACCGTAATATATTGCAGACTAACAGACTGTTCTGTAAACTCACAGCCAGAGACTGGGTTTTGACTAGAACATAAGATAGAAGTGTATATTCTGTATTATAGACCTGAATTAGGGGGAAGTATATTTAAATTTATCTTTAAACGCAATACAAAACTTGTGTCTGCTAGGTTCTAGAGGTTTATTTGTAGATAATCCTGTTTAAATAATCTTTGGTATTTTTCTTGCATAGATATCTCTAACTTAAAGAAGATTTTAATTTTTCAGGTTTATATATGTTAGATAAAGATCATTTGTGCTAGCTGGTGTTGCCAGCCAAGGGCCATGTGCCAGAAGCCAAACATTTTGCCACTGATTTTTGCCAAGTGGCTTTTGGTTTAATGAACTGACCCTTTTTGTAGCTGTAGCGAGTTGTCCCTTCATTACCCTGCTTCCTGGAAGACAAGATTTATTGATGGAATTCTGAGCAAACAGTGTCTGCCAGGCTTCCTGCTGTGTCCCCTCAGGTTGTTGGGAAAGGAATGGGAATGGTGAAGAAAAACAAAGTTTCCTAGAAAGACCTAAAGAGAGCTGATTCTTAATAGTTCAGAATGACCAATCCCAGCTCTTGGTGTGATAGATCAAATTTGTGAAACAGAATCTTGGCAAGTTGCAAAACATACAGTGAATCTCACTCCTTTGCTAAAGACTGCAGTTTCAGAAAACTTCTAAATTGTTCAGTCTTACTGAAATTGTTACATGATGGAAAAGGTGCAAACAAATTAATGCACTACTGAAGCAGTATTCATAGACAACATTCTCTGAAAGTGATGAGAAGTTTTTTAGTGGTTTTCCTGTGTACCTGTTTTCCTATGTATGTAATTAGAATATATAAACTAGGGTAGGAGGGTACCTTAATCACTGGTATTTTATGCAATTTATTCTTCCATTTCTAGTAATCGGGTTTAAGAAAGCAAGTCTTACAAGAACTACGATTACATGCTGAAGAAATAAGATAAACTGAACACCACAACAGCTCTTTGTCTTCAGTGCTTTACAAATGGTTACACCTGTTCCCATTTGGCAGTATAACACATTCCCATCAATGTGGAAGAAACTTGTTGCACTGATAGAATCTTTTCTAACCCCTTGAAATAGTTCTTAATCATCTACAAGGGTCAAGTAAGCTTCTATAAAAACTTTATTCTAAGATTGTGAGGTTTCTGCCAGTTGATTAATGCCATACAAAAACACAGAATCTGTAAAACAGTAAATAGGCTGACAAACCTGAATGTTTATTGTAAAGTTATCACTACACTGCTGTCCAAAATTTAAGTTTTGCCCAATTAGCCCTAAAGATATTGCAATACCCTGTTCTCTTCATTATCTTGCATTTATCCTAGTTATAGCAAACATGGAGTTGAATGTCAGATGTTGATTGTTGAGATTTGTGATGTGGTTTTGTTTGTTGTGAGCTGGTTTGGTTGGTGGGTTTCATCTTTTGTAAAAAGGTGAATCCTAGCTTTATTGTTCAACATGGAATTCCTTCTCAACTCTTAATCCCACTGGTTTTGCCCCACTTGTTGCTTGACTTGAAATACTACAGGTAAAAGTTTAAAAGGTATAATGTAGTAGCTGGAAGAGATTTAAAGTTTCTTCTCATTAGTAATGGTCTACAAAGGTGTAGGCTGACAAAAGTTTCTGATCCTTAGGAGCTGTGGAATACCACTTGGCAAGTACTCCAGCTGTTACATGGTGCTCCCTGAAGGCCTAAACTTTATGTGCAAAACCTGCATATAAATTATGTAGCTTCCAGGTTATCTTGGGAGACAGTTTACCAGCCATTAGCACAGTCCATCTAAATACTGTAGAGATCAGTGTAGCACCTTGTTATACAGAAGCAGCAGTCTGGGACAGTTATTCCCAGCCCTCATGTACTGTTGGGCTCCTCTACATACAGGGCAATATTTGGGGGCCAAGGTGCTGAAGTGCTGCCATGTGTTGTCAGAGGTTCCAGTTTCAGCATGATCAAGTTTACCCATGGTTAACTCTGGCAATAAAATGCATTCTTTTCCTCTCTACTTCATTCTCCAAAAGTTCACTTTGCACTTACTTCAAAATTCACTCTTCAAAAATTCACTTTACTTTTGTGTAAATATATAAAATAAAATAGTGCAGTTGTGCTGCTGCTTCTGCATATTGTTTTTCTTTAAACTGTGCTACTTTTGCCCCTGCTGGGAGTGTGGCAGATGGATTTTTACACAAAGAAACCCTGACTGCTTCCCCCTATCTCAGCAAAGACAGTGATTTTAAGTAAGGAAATACCTACTACTTTCTAGTACTGGTGTGTATGTCCTTCAGGTAGTTCACAACTTGCTAGCCTGTGCCTGCAATCTTTAGTACCAGTTACCTTTGTGTACTTCAAGGCAGCAGAGCAAAGTCCTGAGGGGGCCTGTAACTCCTGCAGGGTGGGAGTCTCCTCCTCTGCATAACTAGAATGAGTCAAGAAAGGATGGTGGCTCCATCTCCTCAGCACCAGAACAGAAGAAACACAGCCCTGAGGATGGAACCTCAGAGCTGGCACCGTGCACACACTTAGACCTGGCTCTGCTTCCATGCTCTCAGCTGAGCAGCTCTGAGGGGGTGGAATGTCTCTAATCTGGTTTGATAAAGAGCAAACTTGTACCTTTCAGGTGAAGTTTGATTCGCTGCAGGAAAACAGCTTGATCTTTGCTTCACAAGTGCAGTTTTGGGCTGGGTCTGCCCCTTTCCAGTGCTACTGCAGAACTGATTTGGCTCCCAGTCCTCCTGAGGAGAGCACAGGCTGAAACTATGTAGCTCCGGTCTGAGCTCCAGCCATCAGCTTATGCTACTACCTCCACATCAAAGCTGTGTCTCTTTGCACCTGGGCAAATGATTAAAAAAAAAATTCAGTTTTCCTTACCTTTAGGCTGAAATCCCAGCTAACTAGGAACCTGTTCAAATTATGGTGAATTTGAGATAGGCCCACTTCTGAGTCACAAGTGAATTGTTACTGAAGGGATGTTGTTCTGTATTACAACTTTCAGGTTGAGACTGATTCTTCATGGTACAGCCAGCAGGCTCTTCTGTACAGTCAGAGCATCCAACGTACAGCATTTAGTAAATATTAAGTTCAAGATAAAATACAAAATATTAAGGGATTGATTTATTGAAACATGAATAAATAACAAGGATAGTACAAGCCTACATTTATTTCAGGCGGAAGTTAACAATTAAGTACCTTTGGGAATGTCTGTCCCCTCTCTAAGAGCTGGACCCCTACAGGTGACACAGTTCTGAGCTGGGGGAGGCACTCCAGGGTGTTGTGTCCTGGCAGAAGACATGCTGCTTCAGGAGGCTGGGGTTTTCATGTGACCTTCAAGCTCAAGCATCCTTCCGCTATGATTTCTATCCCTTATGATAAGAAATCAATCACTTTAGGGATTTTAAGCTCAGGCACAATGGCTTCAGGTCCCAGCAGAACTTCCCTTCCAAGATAAGCTTTGTTCAAACCTGAGTTTTCAGTACATCTCATGCCAAAACTCATCTCTGGCACATGAAACCATCTGCTTGTTACAGCAGTCTTCAAAGAGGTTACAACTATTTTATTTTTTAATTCAGCTTTACAATAAGAAAATCAGAAGAAGGGAAAAGTAACTAAAAAAAATCTGCACATAACTAAAAAACAAGATTAAAATTCCTCTGGTAAAACCAACATTAAATTCTGTGATTACATTTTTATACAGTATAGCTTGTATGAAAAATGTTTTCCAAACTATAAAAGATTTTCAGGAAGGACCAAAAAAACTTTCCTTAAAAATTATTTGTAGGATGTAGTCCAGGTGGAAAATGAAAGCACATCAATAATGGTGAAATTTCTGAAGATTCAGAGCTTAACCATGGATTATGTTGTGATATAATTCTTCATAGCAAACTGTAAGTTTTCTGTCAAATCTAATTTTAGTGCATTTGCATTTTCCAGAGATTTAAACAACTTATATATTAATTTATTTTAAAATTAAGTGTAAAGCATGCTTTAGTCAAGCAAACTTCATGAGGTTGTACCTCCATCTGTATATGGGTTAATAAATACTCTGTGGGGGGAAAAAAATATCAGCTCCAAAATTAGCTGAAAAGGTTTCTTTGAGCGGAAGTAGAAGGATAAGAGAGACATACCAGAATTGATATGTTTCATGATGTGACTTGGGGAAAATCCACAATAGATTAAATCTTTATTTTAACATAAACTGCCAACAGAAAACTTACAGTGCACTGAGCTTTTTAAAAGCTTAGAGCTAGACTTAGAGAGCTAGTTTTCATCTCATTTTAAAGCACCTTGTGCCTAAACTATGCATTTCAGTTAAAATAAGCTGTTGTCAACAAGAATACAATTATGAAAGTTAAAAAGATAAGGTGCAGCCTCTTTACATGGATCCCTTGTACCAC
The DNA here is from genome assembly GCA_013397725.1 of Rhagologus leucostigma. Classification (NCBI taxonomy): domain Eukaryota; kingdom Metazoa; phylum Chordata; class Aves; order Passeriformes; genus Rhagologus; species Rhagologus leucostigma. Next base: position 914,791 of record VZTD01002137.1, read on the forward strand.
ACACAGTTTCCAAACTTGTATTTGACGGTCCCCCCGTTATTAATGGCTCTAACTTTCAGGATATATACAAATTCCCAAATCTCCTTTACAATTTTACAGGATAAGTGAAGGATTCAACTTCATTTCTGACCAATTTATATGGAAATTGTCCCACACTGGTTTAGCAGCAAAAATAACAAGTTGAATTCCTCAGAGCTATATTGTATTTTTCCAACAGCTTACAATGTATTGAATTTATAGTTTATTAGAGCTTTCACCTGGTAATATGTCACCCTGTGGAAAAACAGGCAGAGATCTTGGGATTGTAAAATTATTTCAATGTTAAAGTGACAGCTTTACATATTTTTGACTTATTCTTTTACAGAGATGTTACTCTCTTCATCAACTGACATCAGCAAGGCCAGTAATTACTGAAGGCCCATCCACAACCACATTCCAAAATAATTATTGTTCATATGGTTTTGAGGATGGAATTATTAAATTTATTTGTAATCTAGGAGCTGTGAATCATTCAAGTTTCAATAATATTAGTCCTTAAATGTTTAGCTCAAAGGTAGTACAAAATATTACTGTAACACAAGGAAGATCATCCCAAATTCTGAGATTCTATGAGAATTCAGACTTCCTTTGCTTTCCAGGGCCATCTTCTAGAAGTCCTTAAGTGTAGTCATGAATTCTCAGTTCAGTTTTCTAGAAGAGGAAACAAATAGTTTAATGTACCTTCAAATATGGGGCCAGTCCTGTTTTGTCTAAACAAACAAATCAATTAAGGTTGCATGCGAAAGGTTTCCATTTCAATAATACACAACACGGCTTCAAGATACCTGAAAATTTGCCCTCTTACACCAAGGAGTAGAAAATTCACTAAGAATTTGGGAACTGCAGATGGAATTCCTCAGAACAATCCCTGACCCTATGTCAGTGGTGTGCTGGCTGAGCAGAGCAACACTTAAGAGTTGTTTTCCCCATGACTCCAAAAAACTTTACAATTAGAGGGTTCTAAAACCATGTGCTGAATCTAGACAACTTCTACTATTATAAAAATATATTTCGATCTGGGTTTAGGGCCCTCAGGACTCAGGTTTTCAACCCTTCTTCGGTGAAGGCTCCAGGATGAGTACCCAGATTTTCAGCATTGAGTTTCCCATAAAGGAAGAGGGGACAGGTTAAGAGGTGCTGTACAGTGGGGTGCTGGGAGGGAGCTGAGCTACCCCTGCCCAGGGACAAGAGCTAAACACAAAGCTCTTGGTTACAGAAGGCTGTCCCTCCACCAGTTACATGGAATTTGCTCCACTGTGCAGAAGAGTTTAGAATTCATGGCTCCACAGCTGCAGCGTGAGAGAACTTTGCATGGTAGCAGAGACTTGTGGTTTCTGCTGCAGGGACAGTTCATGTAGTTTAAAACCAAAAGGACACAGACACGCTCAGTGCAGGCACTGTGAACAGCTGTTGCCTAAGAGCTCGCACACCTTAACAGAGCACAAGCTGAAACTGGCCACAGGACAGGAGAGCAGGACTCGTTTTGCAATTCTGTTTTTCTCACTCAGTGTACTTGATCAGCTTCCTACGCACTGCTAAAGGAGATGGAACTCCAGGTAGAAACGTGCTGCAGAAGCACATAGTCCTTAAATTCTGGCTATGAGTAGACTTCTGCAGAAACAGAAAAGCTGAAGAACACAGAAAATTCTTTAGTTGTTTCTGTTCTTGAAGTTCATCTCAAAACAATCCATGAATGAGTAAACAAAACATGAGACTATGCTATCTCTGTGTTTCACACCAACACTGGTACAAATCCTGGTGTCCAGAACTCAAAAATAATGTTGAAAACTGAAACATTTGGGAAAGAGCCACAAGAATCATCCTAAGACGAGAAAACAGTTTTAAAATGAGATTCCACTTGCTCCATTTGTTATGTTTAAGCAAGAGATTATGAGATGACCTGGTGATAGCAAAAAAGTACCCATGGAAAACACATCACAGACTCTTTGTCAACTACATAAAGATACAGGAAAATCTACTGGATGAAAACTGAAGCTAGACAAATCCAAACTAAAAGTAATGTACCATGTGTTTATTCATGGAAGCTCTGAATCACTAGGACAATATACTAGAAAAATTGCTGGAAAGGATGCTTTTCTAAAAACTGATTTCTGACTGAACCTGTGACTGGATTGAGAGTGCTGCAGAGATCAGAACAGATGATCAAAAACGGTTTTCAAGAACAGCACTGTTCAGAGAGAGAGGGAGAGAGCACAGCCATGCAAGAGCAATCAGCAGAACACTGAAGTTCATATAAGCTTCACTTAAAATTCTAAAAAAAGTGTTTTGATTTTAAAAAACCCAACTTTGTCCTTGCTGACAAGGGGAAATTTCCATTTGCTAGTGCAAAGAATGAGTGAAATGTGTGTAACTGCCTGAAAGCCTTAGTAGTGCAATTTCTGGTTTCATCAGACAGTGCAGCAACACAAGTGCTGCTGCTGACAGCTCTGATCTTGGGCAACTCCCTGGCAAATTTGTAGCCTTTGTGGGCGCTGTAATGTTTATAAAGCCATGGGCTGGGCCCAAAGAGTGGTGATCAGCAACAGGGGTGTAGTTGGACGCCAGTAATTAGTGGTGAATGCCAGGGGTCCCCACTGGGGCCAGTCCTGTTTAACACCTTTAGCAATGGCCTGGATGATGGGGCAGAGTGCACCCTCAGCAAAGCTGCAGATTACACAAAACTGGGAGTGGCTGATATGCCGGAGGGTGGTGCTGCCATGCAGAGGGACCACAACTGACTGGAAAATGGGCTGACAGGAACCTCATGGAGTACAACAAGGTGTTGGAGAAACAACTCCAGCCACCAGTATGTGCTGGGGCCTGCCCAGCTGGGAGGCAGCTTGGCAGAAAAGGATCTGGGCATCTTGGTGGACACCACGTAAACATGAGCCATCAACGTGCCCTTGCAGCAAAGGCCCGTGGTATTTTGGGCTGCATTATCCCTTCCAACAGGGTGACAGAGGTGATCCTTCCTCTCTACTCAGCACTGGAGAGGCCACATCTGGAGTGCTCTGTCCGCTTCTGGCTACATGAGAGACATGGACAAACTGGAGAGAGTCCAGCAAAGGGCCACAAAGATGATTAAAGGACTGGAGCATTTCTGAGGAGAGAGAAACACTGGCACAAATTGCCCAGGGAGGTGGTGGAGTCTCCCTCCTTGCAGATATTCAAAAGCTGCCTGTACACAGTCCTGGGCAACTGGCTTCTAAGTGTCCCTGGCTGCGCAGGGATGTTGGACCAGATGACCTGCAGAGCCCTCTCAACCTCAACCACTCTGTTTCTGTGGTTTACCACAGGAGAGAAAACTATACCATGAAAACTAGTAAACATTAAAAAGCTAGAACAAATTCAGCTAATTCTCCTAAGATCCACACACATGCAAACTCTCTGCACTGACAGAGGAAAAAAATGTAAAAGCCAAGAGCATACTAAGCTAACAAAATCAGGTATGAGGCTGAAGTAAGCAGACAGCAACTAGCAAACACTCACTTGATCTGATGCTTAGAGAGCTGAGAAAAGGCAAGACCAGAGTACAAGTGTCCTTCAGCTGAAGGAAGTCAAGGTAGATGTTACAAAAATATTGTAGTAAGGTGCTAGTAGATGGTAAATATAGGTGACAGATGGCACTCCACAAAGGATGTGATAGGAAAAAAATTCTCATGGCACAAGGGGAATAGGGAGTCTAGAAGCAGTGAAAATGGCTCAAGAGGCTATGAGGAGTGAGAGGATCATGGAGACGCTTCCAAGCTATCCAGCCTCACCCACTTGTGTATAGTCGAAATTATTTATCCTGCATCACATTTCATAGATTTAAACATAAATTGCCACATATAAAGCACACTACATATAAAGTCCAATTAACCTATACTTTCTTATATTGACAAACTTTCAAGGCAAAGAATTTTATGTCCTGTCTAAATAACACGATACTACCTATTGGTTTAAACAGGTGACACACAGTGTATGTGTTCTATTGAATGCACTTCTTTACCTTCGTTTTCTTTGCAGATACACATGTACCAACCACTGGGCAATAAATGGCCACACAATAGCAAAAGCTAAAATACCAGGAGAAATTTCAAAGGGCCACCATGATGGTTTCTAAGGAAAACATAAAAAAATTCCAGTCAGCAATCTATGTGCACATATGGAATACCACCTGTATACTTCTCATCACTTCAAATGCTACAGTACCAAAGCAGAAAATAATAGTAAGACCAGAAGAAAAGATCAACCTATCAAAATTTCCTCAGACAGATTGTTTTTTATCTCCTAGTCAAGGAAGAGACAATACAAAAAGTACATACCAAGAGCTAGAGATAAAATATTCAATTCATCTTCTTTCACAGTTCACACTTTTTACAGATCGTAAAAACAGTATTTTACCTTGACAGAGGAAGCAGGCTGGTAATTTGACTGTAGTGTTGCAGATTTTGCCTTTAAATACAAACAAAGGCTGGTAAGTATAAAAAAGGAAATTGCAATTAAAATTTTTCTGCTTCACAAAACAAGAATATGAGTTTTTTCATCTTGTGATGGCTTTGCAATCTGTATATATCACAGTTTAATGCACAGAACCACCCCCATGCGATCCCACATAGCTGCTAAATTACCTCTCATGTTTCAATTACTCTTTATCGTAATTTTATCATATCTCTGTGTCTTAGAAAATTAATCAGTGTCACTTACTGGACCTCTTTACAGTTTTTGAAGGCTCCCCTGCTCAATTTGTCATTGCAACTTTCTCAACTCTGGTCCAGTTCCAACCCAGAGCAGAAATCCCAGCAGCTTAATTTGCATGACTGCACGTCTCACCACCAGTCTATACTAAGGTCAAAAGGACGGTTTTAATTTGCCCTGGGCTACAGCTAGAGCCATGTCTAACACCATAAAGGAAAGAGAATACTCTGTTCCGTCTTCCAGGCAATCCTGAAAATGGAAGTACAAGAAACTTTTCAAGACTATTCCCATACATTATTGTGGTGCTTCCACAAAAGCAAAGCAGCTGGTTTTCTAGGTCTTTCTTAATTTATGTAAGCGTGAAACAGAAGCTTCTGTTTCTCCTTAGGTAAGGACAGCAAGCACAACATGAACTGCTGGGGAAGAATCTTTTACTCTTTCTTCATATATTGCTCAGGCAAAGAAAGAAAATCAATCTGTATTTAACCAAACATTAGATTCTTGAATATCTATGACGCAGAAAAATTATGGTTTTAATAAATCCTTTTCCATGGCTGCTTTAGATTTGGAACATGTGCATCCCATAGGATACTGCTTGTACAGCTTGCTCATTCTCATGTAGATCGAAATATATCTGCAAGTCAAACAAAACCAAACATTTTCAGGTTGCTGGTTCAACTCTATTCACGACATGTTCTATTCTCCCAAAGAATACAGTATTTCCATTGAAACAGAAGGAAAAAGAAACACTGTATCAATACATGTCTACACTTGCTTAAGAGTTCTATTGGCTGGATGAGGACACGATGAACAATTCCAGTAAAGCTGGATTACTTCATGAGGAAAGAAAGCTATGAACAATCAAGTCTTTTGCTAACTGAAAAATGGAATCTGAAGTTCTGCCTGAAAACATTTACCATCTGAAAGATGAAGATAATTTCTCACTTTCTTTGAAAATACTTTGAATTCTCTGGGATCATGTACTACTACCATTAACTATGGAGTCTCCATATAGAGACTGTGTAATGTGTGTCAATAACTATGGCTAAGATTAGTCTGATCAGAAATCAGTGAAATAACATATGGTTAATTTCTAGGTTAAAATGCATGGTTTTGCTCACATGTTACCAGAGTCCTGAATTGTGCTCCTACAAGTAGGTACCAATAAGAAATTTTAAGTTGGACTCAGCTACACAATAACTGAAATGTCTTTACAGTTTAAGAAAATATTGTCTGAAATTTTGATCTGAAAAAGCACACAAATATCCAAGGACATTTAATAAAAGGTGATCAAATAACTCCAAAGAATAGTACCTGTGATGCTGCGACAGCCTCCAGCATATGCAGCCTCTGCAGGACATTCTGCATGTCCTCCTGCAGCCGCATCAGCACCACTGCAATCTGCTCATTGAGGCTTCCCCGGGGACCTCTGTCGGAGCCCCAGCGCTCGCCGTCCCCTCCACTGCCCATCTGGCCACCCTGGGAACCGTCTCCTAAAGGCTGAAGTCTATGCCCTGTTTTGAGGGAGGAAAAACAGAAACACAAAACACAGAATGGGCTAGGACTCTTCTGAAAATGTTTAACAGTTCAGTTTCTTCCCTCAGTTTTCACCCTGCAGTGTGGTACTCCTCGTCACAGGCTAAATTCAGACAGTTCAGCAGCACTAAGAGGTCACTGAAATGTCATCTGAGATGTTTCCCTACAGCCTCAGTGTGACCGTATCATTCAAATTCCTAGAACTGCAAAAACATTTAGAAAAAGCTGTTAATTCACAACTAGTCAAGTTCAGCAGTAAATTCTGCCCTAGCAAAAAGTAACATCTGTCTTAGTATGTGTTTCAAGTTTGGCAAAGTGCCCAGCTGGAAAACAAAGATCTCTGGAATACAGTGATGACAAAAGATAATTATTTGAAATCTACAATACTCACTTAACCTAGATACAGCTACCACTAGCCTGTCATGTTTCTGCCTGTAAGTAGCAAACTTCAGTAAAACAAGAGAGAGAAGAGGAGATAGTTAACTATACTATGTTCTTCATAATAGTTTTCAACATAAATGTTTTATTTGGATTTTTTTAAATTTTTCCATCTGATTACTTATAGGTGCTATACAAAAAGGCATGCTATATATAAATAAAATACTTTCTGCCTTTTTTTTGGGAAGTATAGGATAAACTAATTTTATCCTTGACTTTACAGATCATACCACTGCAATATGGTGCTGCTTGTATTAGACAGTATTAGAAGTATTATGGAATTAAAAAGTGCAGAGGTTCAACATAAATTGAACATCTGGGCTATTATGTGATTAAGAATCATTAAGTTTAAAGAATCATAATGGATAGTATCAGGATCACTCAAAGGTGTGGCTAACATTCCAATTATATACAAAACAATGTGTCACTGATATCTTTCCAAGGTATTCCATGGTTTCAAATAAACCACCACAGAGATATAAATGCCTATGTATTTAACAGTAAATACATAACTTCTAAAGAAACTTCTCAGGCACAGACTGGTTTTGAGGATTACATTTCTAAAAACCCAGGTGCCATAAGCAGCAGCTGGAGTGTAAGTTACCCACTGTAATTAGCATTTTGTCATCTATTTTTATTGTGAAGAGCAGAAGCACTATACACGACTGTCCCACAGGACAGTGTTCACAGGTGCTTCTCAGGCACCAGTAACTTACGGCAGTGAGAAGCGTGAGGAACAGAAATATAGGGTCACAGTACCTCTCCCTCTTCTGACATTGTAGAAATCTGCTTTTTCTCCACCTTTTTTCTCCTTGTGAGGACCCCCATTACTGGCTTTGCCATCTTCTCCTCCACATTTGACTTCACCTTGTTCTTCAGCTACTCCCTCTCCAGTATTTCCAGGTTGGAGATTCCCATAAGTCATGCAAGTGCGCCTTGGAAAATCTGTATTTTCTAACAGAAGACTGTGATCTACATCCAAGAAATGGGATGAATGCTTTAAAGATCCTTTAGCTGATGTGATGATCTCCGAGGGCTACAAATTAACATTAGCAAGTAGTTAAATTTTGTAAAATATGACAGTTAAACATTAAAAAGGAAAAAAATACCATCTTTCACATTAAGAAAATACTTTGCACAGAATTAAGGCTTTTCTTTTGAGGGCAGCAGTTGTTTTCCTGTAGAATTTACTTACTATTGTCATGTCATTACATGTCATTTCCAGATTGAGAAGGCATTTCAGGCAAATCTCACAACAGTGATACCACAGGAATTTCTTTAGACATTTCCAACATACACTAATACTCAATAATTACTAAAATAGAACATTAAGGTCTAAAACCATTCTGTTTTCCCCTGTAAAACTGGCTTTGCTTCCTAGACAGTGAAACAGTCTCTTCACTTGAATTTGGGACCCGCAGTCAGAAGGCCCATGCTGTCAGCAACCTTGGGTAGGCAGTGTTTGCACTCACAGCAAAGAGAGCATGCTGCTTTATCATCAGCCTGCTCAAAACACCTTGGCTGCACCCTGTAACTCACACCAAACAAAGGAAAGGCAGAGTATTCTATCAACTTCTCACTCAAACTGGTGGTACAGCAGGAGGACATTAAAAAAGGAAGACACAGGGGCTGTTCAGGTTCTGCACCAGAACTGTCTTAGGGTAGGTGGTTCAAGCAGCCCTTGGCACAGGGCAAGGACAGGCCCTTGCACAAGGATATGCTGAAGCAGACTGGCGACCTCAGTTAGCCAAAAAAATAACTTCATGGAGAGGCCAAAATAACCAAAAGGCTGGGCAGAGAAATGGAAACTGCTGCCCAGATCTGTCAGATCCAGCAGTTCTGGATCATCAGAACTGAAGGGCAGACTGCTTGCTACATCTTTTCCAAGAAACAGCTGTATTTATTTCTTTAAGTGAACCTCTTCTAGTTTGAATTGATTCACCCATAGTTCTACTTGTGTATTTATTTACATATACCTAAACATTTGTTATTTTGTGCAAAACTAGAACTCTCCTCATGCAGGTTGGGAAACTCTGACAAATTATCCACCCACTTCAATTAAAGAATCTCAAACAAGCTTGAATGATAAACAAGATTGGGAAATCAGCTAGATAAAACAGCTTGCAGCGCTTCTATCAAATTACATTTCCCAGCATGCTTCGTTACTGGGCAGAATTTTAATTTGTTAAAGTTAATTCCCTACATACTCAGGAAAGAGCTAGACAAGAGAATGATGCAATATTTGAGTGCTTACTGGCCTTTCTGATCCCAGGCACCATTCACATATTCCTCTCCAGAATTAGGAAACAAGGTGTCTTGAGTACAATCTACAAAGCCCACACTTAACCTGGGCCTCTGAAGGAGGTCTAGGCCAGGTAAGCCACCTAAGACTACAGTTATGAGTAGTAATGAGCAGGAGCACAAATACAGTCAAAACTACAGCAGCACAGTTGGTGCTCACCTTTTATAGGAAAGTCAGAGATAAACATTACGACTGAAGAGAATACAAGAGAACAGAGAAATCATTGTTATCACCCACTTCTTTAGACCTAGGCCACTTGCAGGCACTGGCCTACAGGCCACCTGCTAATGCTTATTCTTTATTTATTCTAAGAAACGAATGCAGAATTAATCAGGCCAGAAAAAAAGCAAGCAAAAAGTGAATTGTTACAAAGATACTTCTCATTTATTAAAAATAGCTGAATTCTAGTCCCTACATATGAGACTCTAAATTAATTTGTGGGCACAGACCTTAGATTCTTTGTACTGTTTTTCCTTTTTTAACAATTGTTTCTTTGTACTGCTGTTTTTGAAACCTTCTGCTCACATAAATTCTCTGAGGGCTTCAAGGCTTTTAGATCAGCAGTAACCAAGTTGTAGAATGCTGACAATAAAAGGAACAAACCCCTACAGTTCAAACAGAAGGACAGCATGCATGAGCCACATCATTCACCTCTGCATGTCCATGTTCACCTGATGGAGAGGAACCAATCAAAAATAAGCAGCATACCAGCTTCAAAATACACCCAGGAATACTAAACCCCTACCTCTTCTAGTCCAAGCTGCTCCATAGAGTCACAATAAACTTCACTGTCTGAATCACTGGTTAAGTGCTGAGCTGCTGAGATCTCTTCAGTATTCTCTTCACTTGCACCTGCAGGGAAAGGGGGATAGCACACATGCTTTGTAAATGTGAGCCAGTTGAGCCAACTCTGGCAAAGACCAGAGCAATGAGTTAAAATGTGTAGGTGAGCATCAATTCATGACCCATCTATCTATGACTGTCATCCTAAACTTAGATTCTGAATAAAGATGTTATATTAATTTAGGAATTATATAAAACCTTTACTGTGGGAAAACTATACCTCGTATTGACATTTCTGTATTATAAATTTTAATTTTGCCTTTTTTCATTACCCTCTCCTTCCTAAGCTCAGTATACAGGAGTTTTGCCTAAAAAAACTAAAGTTGCATTAGTATTAAAAGTACATATTTGGATCACAGTTTCAACAAACTGGCATTTATAAAATGTTCAGCCTTTCAGAATGATAAATCAGATATAAGTGCTTTTTGTTTTACTACAAATTCACTTTCAAAGGCAAATAGTATTTGCATAGGCAGCATAATGATATTACATGAAAACAATTCTATTTCTGTGGGTTTGGGCCTCTCTGTCTCTGAATTCATCTCTCTTTCTGTAGGACATAGTAAAAAAAAAAGGAAGCCTTATTTTAAACTGGAATTAATTTATTTTTTTCAGTATTCTGTCTTCAGGTTTCTGCAACTGAAAGACACCATTGCTACTCTCTGAATCCCAGGATTAAGCTTTCAAGAAAAGAATATATTTCATGAAAAACATGTGCAAATGAAAACATGGTCTTGGAAGGACAATACCTTGGTGAGCAGCATTATGAGCTATTTCTAGGCTTGGCTCCATTTTATTTGTTTCTTCCTCTGGGTTCAAGCCATTCAAGGCAGATTTGGACTGGATGCCATTCTGCATATCTGGGATAAAGCTGTCCTTGTAACAGCCATTACTAACAATACTTTCCAAATCCTTAGCAGCTGCTGATTCAGGTTTCACATTCTTATAATCTGTAAAAGAAAAGAAAAACTTTGCAAAGAGAAAGCTCTACACCTAATAGCTCAAAACATATTTCTTCAAGCAGCTAACTTGCTAATGGACTGTACGTATAATGTATCTGCAGAACAAAACATGTAAATGTTCCTAGATTCCCATTTGTGTGGGTTGTTCTGTCCTTGTAAAAAGCATAAATATAAAATTTAATTTGCATAAAGAGCAGATACTTTAAACATAAGTAAGTAAATCCAAAGTACATCTCTCTGCTAAATGAAATAATAATCCTAATGTCCTTAGAGAACATCTGTATAGAATTCTAAGTATGCAATTTCATTTGGTTCTTACCAGATGCTGTTATTTCAGCATCCAATTCTTTAAGGACCCTCTAAATGAATCTAACTGAAAGTTCTGTTTTATTTTCTCTGAAGAAAAAAAATTTTCAATTCTACTCTTACAGGCCATGTAGCCGTTCACAGCTCTTACAAAAAAGCACTGGCAACAAAACCCAAAACAATGCAGGTTATAGATGTGTAGATAACCTTCTGAAAGAAATTGCTAGGCAAGTCAAAAATCATATGGCACAGTTTACAAATTTGTACTAGTTTTAATTCTTACAGCCTAGGTTGAAACACATTTTTCACATACGCGTTCACATGTATTTGCAACTAATTCTCTTGAAAAAGTGCAGCATTCATGATACTTAGCCACTTAGGTGGCTAAGAATAACTCTGGGAGACACAATGGTCCAGAAAACTTACCCTTTCCATTTATCTGCAGTTCTTTTTCTTCGTCTTCACGAAGCCCTTCTTCTTCTGATTCTGCTCCACTATCACTGCTTTCAGCTTTTCCATTTACAGCCTTTATATTTGGAGTGGAATTCATAACATTACTAAGGTCTAAGAAAAAAAGCAAAGAAAAAAATGTATTTTAAAAGAAACAAACATGTACCCCCAAAACTATCAGTCACAGTTCTACAAAAGTATTTCCATATTAAAAGATGTACCAAATAACGGCAGCTTATTTCTGTAAGCTCTTTATTAATTGGTTTAATGTTTCTCTTTTGTGGCCCAGCACTGAGTGCCTGACTGCTGGTGCAGATATTCTCAATGACTCTGAGACAGCCCCCAGGGAAGAGACTGCAGCCACTTTCAGGAGGAGTCTCAGACCAAGCCTATTACGGTATTTAGGTTACAGCTGCAGCTGGGACTGATATGGCCATGTTCTTTTAAACCCAGAAGTCAGTGTTTTAACAGAATTTCCCTTTTGGGCTGAAATGCTTCAAAACTGCTCACAGTTCAAAGGCAAATCTTGAAACAGTCTATTAAATTATGTGAACAACAGAATTCTGAATAAGGTAAATACAATATTCCACATATCTGCTGTAATGTAGGTAGATGCAAAATATGGTAAGAAAACTTAAGTTTATACAGATCTTTACCTAGCAAAGGATGCATGGAAATAAGTTCTCTGATTTCAGTGAAAAAGTTGATGAAATTAATATATACCCTGAGCATTTTTAAAACAAATATTAAAAAAAAAAAAATTGACACAGACAAAGTAACTACCAAATCCTTGTCTTCCACATCTTTGATCACTCCAAGAGTCACAATTTACTGTAACTGTACAAAGAAGTGAAAGGTAAAGATTCCTTAAAAATATGAAGTATATAAATGACAATTCTACCACCTCCTGTAAAAAAAGCTACAGTCAAATACATCCTGATGATCATTTAAGCCTCCTATGTCAGGACAGAGTATAAAGGTACAGAGGGGACAGTTTCTGTGGGACACAGTTTACGTGTTGGCTCCAAGGCTGGAATCTGACTGTTTTAATTGTCACCACAGCATTTCATTTGCGTAATTTCTACGTTCCCTTGTCAGAACCTTGAAGGATTTGTTCTAACATTTAGGCTTAATATTAAACAGCAAAATAATATCCAATTACACTGGAGTTGCCAAACCAGCTTCACTGCTTTCTCTGCTGCATGGTAATTTAAAGCTAAGGCTTTTTTCTGCTTTAACCTTCGAATGAACAGCCTTCCCACATTTCTCTAGTTTCCAAGCTTATCCATAGCACTTAAAAAAAAGAAAAAAAGGTAGAATAACTTACTGTATAGTAACAGTGAATATGTTAAATATTAAGTTCACCTTAAGTTTTATTGCAAGGTAATGTTTCTGTGGGCACCCTGCATCACTGTTTTGGATTGATTTAATCCATCTCTTATCTGAAGATTAAAAAAATCCTGCTTTATTGTAAAATGAGAATTGGAAAAGCAATTGTCTGTCTCGTACAGTACAAGAATAGAAGCACCTGCTCATTTTCTCCTCGTTGAAGGACACTTCTTATTTGCATGGAAATTTGTTTCACAAAAGAGAAATCCCAACATATTCCCATTTTTTTTCTTACAAGTGTGTTTCATTAATTGTGAATCCAAGTTCTCAAGATGTTTTTCTGAGAAGCAGCAGCAGAAGAAGGATAAGGCAGCAGTTATGTCCTCATTGCATGAGCACTAGGCACAGACACAGCCCCCTTGGCACTGTAAGGCACACATCACCCTTCCCTTTGAACAATGAGGGAGTGGGGACACAATCATCCAGGTGTCCTACCCAGCCATGGGAGTGAACAGGAAAGACAAGACCAGGAGGAACATTGAGCTGTGAAGGCGAATTAAAACTGCAAAGCTCCTCAGCCTACCAATGATACTGTAAAAAGCGCCAGCTATACCATAAGCTTTTTCCTAAGATTTACTTCTTTTCTTTTTGAAAGGAATGCCTTCAAACATTCAAGCATGTTGTTTCTTCACTTACTTTCAGTAAGGAGATTATTCATTTGGGGAAACTTCTAAGTGATATATCACATACATTTGAATTTAGAGGAGGAACTGGGAGAATGTATCAACAGTTACAGATTTATGGTATCACGCCATAGGACACCTGAATAACTGAAATCCATCAGGATCATATTTCTTCCACAAAGTCATTCTTAGCAACAGTGCTCCCAAAGACCATAAAAAGGCATTGCTTTGATGCAGACTCTAAGAACAAAACCCTGTACAGTTTGGCCACTTGAAAGGCCACGCCTAATTGTGTGCTTTTCCTCAGAACCCTTACACTGCTATCCTCATCAGGTCCATCCCCAACCGCTTTTACTACATGGTAAAACCTCAGTTGGCTGCCATCCTCATTGCTCTGAGTATCTGTTAAGGAACCAGATATGATGACAAATCCTAGGGGTGACAGGGTTAAAGACTAAACAGAGCCAACTAGCAGTAACTTCTACATTCCCTGTTAATAGGTTAATGGCTGTTCCGTGAGGAATGTATATTCTTAATGTGAATGATACAAGTTAAGCAAGCTTTTAAAACCTTACGTGGTTTGTGCTAATCCCACCCAGCCACCCCTCACCTCTTTATTTCATTACTTCAACTGCATGCAAAAGGTTAGTAGCTTTTACTGTTGCCCTAGTTTAGATACTATAGAATTCCTCTTAGTTTATTACTTTCAACTTACTACATACAACATCAAACTGTGAGATTTGTGACAGTTTTTTAAATCAAAGCTGTACTGCTTTTTAGCCATAGAAAGAGTTCTATTCTGTAAAGGCCTGGAGTGTGGGTTTGGGGTTTTTAATGCTAAATAGCATAAGCTGTAGAACAGTAACAACACGAAATAGAAAGAAGGAGGATTTGACAAAAAAAAAAAAGGCAAGATGGAAAGGATGGGAAGAACAGACATGCAGCTTCTCTACAAGCTTTCACTAGATTTTTATTTTCTAGTGTCAGCTCTATTAAGGGATTTCCTACAAGCCATTCTGAATATATTTCTTTAAAGGGAGCACTACAATTCTTTTCAATGACCTGTATAATGGGGCTAAGTTTCTCAAAAGTAAGTATGTGATTTCTAACTCTTCACATATTTCGAGGCCATTTTCATTACCCAGATGGGAGTTCAGAGCTCAAATGCCTCTGTAGATCTACCCCAGCTTGAAGGTCATTTTGCAAAGAGAACCTTGCCTAGCAGGTTTTTCTCAAATGCCTTGTATTTTTGTTTTATGATCAGGCATGTAATTCTTATACAAAATTAACATGCACTGCTGGAGCTGTACTGATGTTTAGCCCAGTACACCACAGTACCATCTTCACACAAGCTCTACAGTCTCTCACATGCTTTGAAAATACCAGTGATCAGGAGCCAGTCTACAACAGCACATGAAAGACATGGTAAAATATTTAGCCAGCTGTGTACACTCTCACTGTTTAATAAAAATTACATGCTTTCATGAAATACCTTAACTTTATTATCTGCTCAATAGCAGCAAAATCTTAGCCACTAGAAGATTAATTTCATGACCTACACTTGTATCACCTTGTATAGGGATCTCCCTGTATGCCTGTGTTTATGTTAAGTCTCCAGGAGACCTATATGCTGTACAAAATTGTTTTGATAATCAAGTAACTATAATTATTTTCTAGCCATCACCCCTTGATGTTTCATGCTTGTTACAGATCCAAGTAGGCTCTCTGCTTCAATTCCAAGTTTGTGCAACCATGTTCTGCTGTTTCCAACATACTTGGTTACACAAATCCCTACCTCATTTTGAAACTGATGTACCAAAATACTGCAAGGAGCAACTGCAGGAGACACAAGAGCATGCAAGCATCTGAGAGCAATAAGCTCTTCAGCTAGAACAAGAGTTTCTATACCCTCATTTCCTTGCACTCTTTTTAATACAGGACACTACAAAGAAAATTTCCTGGGGCCCAGCCTGCTTTGTAGCTTCTGTTCTACACTACTCAAACAAGCGGCCGTCACAAAAAGAGATTTTAGAAGAGTCTGTCAGAAATACAGACTGAAAAATCTAAAATTCATCACTTTAACTACCATGGTTTTATTTCTTTTAAATTTAAGTGCATTAGGTACAAGTTCTCTGAAAAATGTACACCCTAAGCATACATATTGGGGCAGCCACATCTTCCTCTATATAGTTTTCCTTTTTTTTTTGTGGTTTAGTCTTCCTAACTTTACTGTAACAGAAAAAGAAGCCTCTCCTCATTTTTGTTTTTCTTTTAATACACTCCAAAAGACTACAGCCTTGTTTTGTCAGCATTCCTCTCTCTGCTTATGTGCTTTTCAGGCTGTTACACCCAAAGAGATGCCACTGTATTTAATAAAACAATTTAATCAACAAAACTCACATCTTTATTTACCATTAATAAACATTAAAACAATAGTTTGTGGATAAGAACAAACACAGAAAACAGCAACTTCTCAGATATTTCTATTAACTTGCAAGTACAGTATTTAGGATTACTGACTAGTCATCCCAGACCTTTACACTTTTCAGTATCTAATGGATATTATCTACGGAGTTTGTCATCTCCATCCATATCACCAGTACCTTTTCCCTTGAATTTTCAGAATATGTGCCACATAAATAAGGATACCAAGTTTTGGGATTGACTTGGATACACTTCCCTCCTCCCTGATGCTCCTCAGCCTTCTGCAGTAGAGACAACCTGCCTGGGATTTCCTGGCAGAGAGAAGCCCAGGGAGAAGAGCAGCTGCTCCACAGGCATTCTCAGCACTGGCAGGTAGTTCCACGAAGGCTCCCGGATGTCCAGAGCACACGGCCACCAAGCACACGCAGCTCGGTTACACGGTGCACGTGCAGCAAGACCAGTGGATCCAGGCTTTGCCAGCTTACTGTCAGCACCTTAGCCAACGTGAGAATGAACATGAACAACAGCTGCTTCTTAGATATTGTAACTTGCAAGCATAGTAAGATCACTCCAGGATCCAGGATGTCCCCAAGTCCGGTACTATTTTCCTCTGGGAGGAGCAAAATTTGCTAAGCTCTCTTCTGTGCAGAGGAGATACAGTCATCATTTGGAACTTTCACTTTGCATGGCAAGTAGGAAGGAGCATTATTACACTCTTGAGTTTTGTTACAGAAAATGCAAAACATAAGTACAGTGAACTTAGAACCTATAAAGAAAACTGAATTATGCTTGAAAACAACACAAGGCCACATTGCTGAGTCACATATTGTAGCCCAAATCAAAAATTGTTTTGCCTTGTACAAGAAAAAAACAAACAAAAATGAAATAACATTAAGATCATATTCTCCTGCCATCTGCTCCAAGCCTACCATCTGAACTGCCTTCTACAAAGCCCGTATCAAACACAGCCTCAGAGGTAAAACAAACAGTTTTTCCATGCATCTTAAAGGCTATAATTAATTATTTTTGCTATACAAAGTTAAACATGAAACACCAGTCCATGCCTACCGGGAAGTTTTCTGACAGCAATCAAGATACACTACCTACATCTGTCCTTCCCCAGCTTCCCATACCTCTATCTGCTGCTTCTCTGTAGCTTGTCTTTGTAGAACAGAGCTGTGAGGAATATGGATTCCAGTTCTTTCATCACAAGATCTTAACTACAATGAGACAGCTAAAATAAAAGACACCAGAATTTTATAGCAAGTGGGTACGTCTTCTAGATTATGGAACCTGAAGGGCTTTTGACATTTACTTTCCCTTTTGCAGGGAAATCTCGTCTGGCTGGAAGGAAAAAATCCAAGTTCAACAACCAATTATGCACCAAAACTGTTACTGTTGACTCAACCCAGCAGGAATCACAATACAGACAGGCTTTTCTTTCCATGGAAGAAATCTTCTCATAGCTCTCTCCACTTAGAAAGAACTTTTAATCTTACATTTTCACATTTGGATACTTTGCTGCTCACCCTGTGGCAATATATTCTCTACCACTCTATATGAGAGGGGAGCTGTTGAAATACTCAGGCTTAGAGCTACACTGATGCTCTGCCCTAATTTCCAGCACTGTTAGACAGCACTGACATAAAGCCATCAGCCTGAAGTCAAGTCACAAAGGAGGCTGAGATTTGCTGTGTAAAGCCTGAAGCAGGTATAGATTGCAACAGGACAAGCCATGGCTTGTTGAGACACTGATTCCACATCTCACTGAGATTCTCTACTGACTGACACTTGCTGGCCCAGCCCTTAATCTTCTATAATAATCCCATCCTGCAGCAAATGCTAGAGAGAATGTTCTAGACACTTCTGAAGGTTTAACTACTGAAATACTAACAAAAACATTTGTATAGTAAGTTTCACACTAGCCTTTCTGAATATCATCTGTAACCTTGATTATACCTGTTAATTTATCACTGGAAACTAGAAGGGGAGAAAAATTTAAAGGATGGGATTTTAAAACCTCACTCACCCACACACTCAGCAGCTCCTCCTGCCTCAATGCACCTCCTCACTGTGGTGCAGCCACTAACAACCTAACGACACACTGCACTTCAGAGCAAAACAGATTTTAGCTCTTTTTCCCCGTCTTATGAATGACTAAGAAGATTCACCGACATTCTTAAAAATCCTAGTGAAGAAAGGTGGAAGGAAAGGGAAGGAAATCTGTTAAGCAAGTATCCTTGAAGTCAAACAGCCACGAAAAAGTAAGCTTATGAAGAAAACAGGGTGTTTCAGAGCAAAGGCTCACACACGAGCAGGAAGAGCCACCAAATGCCCCATTAGAAAGCAAGGATGTTGAAAATAACCTGAGAAGGTCTTTGAGAAAACAAAACTATTTGAAAAGATAAACTAGTCATATGCAATCAAAAGAAACATAGTTGGAAAACATATTGTGTTTTAAAAGTAAGAGAAGTATTTCTACCTGGAAAGTAATAATTAGAACAGGCTCACTTTTTTCAAACCTGACCTACATCCTCTACTAACTACTGCCTTTGAAATACAAATGTTTACATGTATTTGTTTGTTCTAAAAGCACACAGACCTCACTGAGCATTGTCTTTTAAACCTAGCTCCCACATCCAATGCAGGAAGACACCAAGCAAATAGTTAAACAGCTGCATCTGCCTGTGAGCCAGGCCAGCTTCTGCCATTCACACAAGCGGCGCCCTGCATGGGCTCCTCTTTAACAGCCCATGTTACCATCAGCATTGCCCAAAACCAGCATATGCAGCAATACACAGCACCTTGCTTCAACAGACCTTCATCTGGTGCAACTGCAACACAGCTGGGAGCAAAGCTTTTGGGAGAGAAACGTTCCTTAGGAAGCCAAAGTTTAAGAGTATTATAATGCTGAAACTTTCTACAGCCTCTAGAGTACCTAGCTTGTTGTTACTGGAGGCAACACTTCGTTTTCCCAGGCTTACTAACACCACTACTACTCAGCATGCAGGCAAAGGGTCATCTTTATTTGGCAGGATTTCAGAACAGGTTAAATGCCTTATCACAAAGCAGAAAGAGTATACAGAAAAATTCTACTGAACAACTTCTAAACAATTTCCAGATACTTTGCTTAGTTGTTCAGATACCTTAACTTAGTGTGGGCCTGTCAGACAAGGACTTTCTTGCTCCCCTTTGGATTTAATCTCATTCAGAAAAAAGAAAGCATCCACAAACATTTCAGGGAAACATTCTGAAGGATAAATTGGTTCTGAAACTCTCAGTATTTTCCACCCTGTATCAGATCACTAGGGTGCCAATCCTAGCCCACCTACTTCTTCAAGTATTACACAAGAAAGCTTGAATGCCCATTCTAAAAAATTCACATTTACTGAGCAATGGTGTTTTGAAGCTTCCTTGCCTTTTTAACATTGGCTTAGACATCAGATTTCTTGTGCATTTACTAGCAAGTGCAAAAAGTTAAAATGCTGCTCCTCTAAAGCACCCTCCCACCTTACGTGACAGTCCCTCTACTCTTCCAGCAGCTACAATCAAGAGTCTTTCTATAATGCTGCAAGAGTTACCTCTTCCCTTCTGCAGTGCTATGTCAGCTAAGAGCCCACTTTCTTCTTTGATGTCAAGTATTTCATGTACCCAAAAATAATTTGTCAATGACTTTTTCTGTAAAGAAGCACTTCATACCTGTCAGAAAGAGACTACTGACACAGCTTTCCAGAGAAGCCAAGCTTCTCACACAGCTGCAGGGTGACCTTTCCAAACACTATCCAGGTTACATGCTTTCAAAATAACACTCAAATTTGCTCAGCCTATTGGAGGGAATTCTCTATTTTTCTTTCTTTACCGACACATTCAAGTCTGGATATTTGTAACTCATGGATCCAGTAAGTTTGTCCTGGTTTTCTAGTAGATGTTACAAGTCATTTATTTCAATGCTGGCATGTCAGACTTCTGTGTTCTTTATTAAGGAGCCACAGGCTCTATTGATTCAGAAAGGCAGTATTTCAATGGTTTGTATTTAACATTTTCAAAGAAACCACAAAGACTAGAAATGCAATTTTGAAAGGCTGTACTTTTCTGTTGAGGCCAATCTGCTAGAGACAATACACAATCCATAACTGATGTATACTGAACTTACAGACAATTCTCTTCCACTAATTCAAGAAACTGTTGATTTTGAGGTAGTGGCATACAATTCTTAAACAATTAGATAATGATCTGTATACAGATTAAAGTTTGATGAAAGAATGGAAGGCAAACTCAAAACAGAATGGACCAGAAGACAGGGTACAATATGAAGCAAGGTAGTCAAGAGAAGGGTCCCAGTTTTCAGAACATACCAACTGCATGCCCCTGAAAAACATACCTTCCACAATGGAATTTACAGACTGTAAGGGCTTAGGGTGAGGAAAGAAACAGGACTGGATAAACTCACACAATCAAAACATAACTGTGTGTCAATTTTTAACAGTATTGTCACCAGTGTCTACATTATCTCAAACAAAGACTTGGGTACACTGGTTCTATTCTTTAGTGTGTATCTGAAAAACTTGAGTATGTATCTGAAGGTAACCATGCTTCCATACTTCTGTGCAATATTTTGATATCTGTACTGTAAACAACAATAATTATTTCCAGCTTCACTTTTAATCAAGGCAGTGGTAAGAGCACCAAAGAAAGGGCTTCAAAACCTCAAAATGCAATGGTAAAGTTGTAACATACAAGGGACTTTGCGAAAATTCTGTCCTAATTTATTGTGGCATAATCAGATATTGCACCTGTAAGTGGTATGAATGATGATATATCACCAGAATTATTGCAACAATGACAGAACAAGGTAAAGCTGAAATCTGCTATTCTAACTTACACTGCCTTATGTTTAAGCTGCCTCTTTAAAAAACAAGTATGCTAGATTTGTTATGGAAACAGGTACAGTTAACTTCCATGATTCTCTGTGTATCTAGGCAAGCCATTTTTTAAAGAAGTGGCTTCTTCTTAGTACCGTGCCATAGACACCAAGTCTAAGTAAATCCTTATTACACAGATCACTGACCTGAATCTACTGATACTCTTACATGCCTATCAATCCAGCTGTCAGGCAAACTTATTGCATCCCACACATGAAGTATACACAACTTCACTTGAGAAAAAGTCAAACCCACCTTCAAAATGGCCATGTAAAAACTTCTACCATTACTTTTCCCCAAAACAACAAAAAACTATTTGTGTTTCTCTGAGGCTTGATAACAAAACCACGTTCCTTTAAGGTAGGGGGGAAAAAAACCACATACAAAACGCAACTTAACCAGTTGACTCATACTTCTTAAAGACATTAACCAATTTATTTGTGCAATGGATTTCGTTTTTAAAATCAGTTTCAAGTTTTGCCCCGTTGCATTTCAGTTTTTAAATGTCATTTTAAGCCAGATTTAAACAACTGTAAGACCTACATGACAACCTTACAAACATATTACCTGTAACATAATAACTGGTATGATCAAAACAGTCTCACAATGGTATTGCTAAATAAAAATCAACACACTGATTTTTATGCAGCTGTGACACCACTAGGTTTGCCACCTGACAGTAATTTAAAGTGTTTAAATATTCCTTTAATGAACTTGAGCCTCGGAAAACTTGTATGTATTAGAGAAGCCACAATTTAAAAAGCATGGGGTTCGACTGTTAATTTTCTTTTTTAATTTTAGATTAGATGACAGAGCTGGATTACCAGAACTGCATTCAGTTTGATAATCCACAGCTACATCAGAATGTATCAGTACACACTAGTTGTTCCTTTTCGTAATAGAAAGGCACAACCTAGATTTGGTTGGGAGAGTTGTTTTGTTTTAAATACTCTCCTTTCTTCAGGCTTCCTTCAGCAGCTCAAAAAGCCCATTGACAAGGACTAAACATGCAGCTTCCTGGATCTAACCACCCCAAAAGTAAAATAAAACAAAACCCAGCCTAATAAGGTGGCAAGCTCAGAAGTCACAAGTGTTAGCAGGAAGTTCCAACAGCACCAAAACAATGGAAACGATGGATTTACACATAATTTATTATTCCTACCTTCCAAATACTTAGAGACTTTCTCCATTCGAACTGCCATATGGTAAAGAGAATGAATAGAGAGATGCAACATTTAGCTTTTAAATTATTTAAAGAAAACAAGCCCCCAAAAACACTGAGTTATGATTATTCGTAGTACAAAGAAAGTTATTTGTCCGAACCTGATGTTAGGTCAGATCCTCTGTTCTTTTTATCTTCTACTATTTCATAGAATGGACCTATTACTTGTAGTAACTCTTCAACTTTGTCCGTCATTGGCATACTCTCAAGAATCTGCACAAGTCCAAAACATGAAGCATTTTATGAAACAGCATTTTAACGATTCACTCATTCATTTCAACTGATTTTAGAAACTGCTGGTCATTGTAAAGCTCAGTAACATTTCACTAAGTCACTAAACACGTTATTCTGATTTTTTTTAGCTTTTTTTAATTATGGGGAAACAACATAAAACTAAGTTATTGAACAAGAATCTTCTACTTATATTAAATTTTTTTAGGTGAAGACGAGATGAAAGAGCTAATGCATTTGCCAACACTAAAACATAGTATTTATTAGTAGACCTTGGATTTCAGCAGACCATTATTTCAGCAATTTTGAACCAAACCATCTCAAAGTTCAAAAGGCTGCTGTTATCTGATATAATTATTTTATAGACAAGTCTTTCCACAGAGAAAATAAAACAGAAATACTTTTTTTGTCTTAGAGGATTCTTCGTACATCAAACCCTGCCATCTTCAATGGAACATAAGGAGCAGATCAGAAGTGCACTACTAGGTGCTTCTAAACCCAAACAAAAAATGGACACAATACAGCAAAACTGGGACAGCACAAAGACACACTTAGAAGAAGAACAAACTAGAACCAAGTTCTGCTCTTGAAGTCATTTGGAGCATTTCTTCATTTTAAGTTACAAAAACAATACCTTTGATCATATGATAGGAATGCAAAATCTTAAATCTAAAATAAACTAAAAATAAGAGATTCAATAGTTGAATACTATTTAAAAGCACATGGTATTATTGTCCCATTCTAGTTGAAGTCCTTTCAAACAAGCTTTTTGCCAATAGCTTAGTTCCTCTTTCATCCTCTACTTTTTTAGTTACCATATTATAAAAGCAGCAATAGCTATAGGTAAAAACTCAGGCTGAAGCAAACTAACAGCTACAGCGCACTGCCTCCTCCTGAAGGGCACCAAGAAAGCAACAAATGAAGGTACACGCTGCCACAGAACATGCTGCTCAAAGGCACCGAGCACGCCAGTAAGCAGTAGGAGCAAAAGCTGCAGCATTATTGCACAAAGCAGGAGCTCCAGGCAGGCCAGCGCCTAACAAGTCAACACATGCAAACCAGTCAAAGGATACCAAGAGACAACAATTCTATCGACCTGCAGTTTCATTGCCACTTCTCTGACCTGTTCAGTGAACATAATTCATTCTGTCTTTGTTAGGGAGAAATACTCAGATACAGAACTGGATATGAAACAGAGATTGAACAGTTTTGTGACTGCTTTTTTTTTTACTTCAACAACATTGAGAGAAACAAGAAGCCTAATCTAGAATAAGGCTTGTATTTGTTATGTATTTATTTCTATAGTCAGCTCTGTAAACTGTTTCATACATGCATTTCTATGATGTCTGCTCATTACTGTTCTTCACGTATTCTAAACAGACTTCAATATATTCTGTGCTACTTATAGCAATTCTTAGAATTTTTTCTACCTGCTAACTTTTAAGTGAGCACGAAAATAAAAAATACTTCCACAAACAAAAGCAACTCCTTACGCATATAGCCACCAGGCTTAAAAAGCAATCTCAAAATTTGAAAGTGAAAAGTAAGTTATTATGTATTCTGATTTACTGTTTTCCTTGGATGTCACATATCCTCATGTTTTAAATTAGAAACACCATATAGTGTTAACACCTCATGCTAAGATACCACTTATTTGTAATACATAACAAAACAATATGTCTGAAAGGTAAACAAATTAGTTTAAACAGTATTGCAAAATAAATTTCAGAAACGCTACTTGAAACAAACTAACCTTGAATCTGAGCTCAGGTACATTTTGTTTATTTTAACTAAAAATAAGACATTTAGTCGTCTCTCACCAGCGTATCAAAACCTCACCCAGACACATTCCTCATCTGTGATTTTCAAGGTTATCACATTAGGAGAGAAAAAAACCCCGAAACAAATTTAGAATTTTGTGACAGGGTCATCTGATACATGTATAGCCAAAACACAATGTGCAAATGCCAGGGAATGCCCCAGGGCTGGGGGAATATGGCAATCTTATACACCCTCAAACACAGTTCTGGGATATCAGCCTACAAGCAGGTTTTTGCCCCCTTAGACATGGATACCTATGCAGCAACAGCAGACTGCCCACAGTAAGTCCACAAGGATTAGCGCAGTGTGTGCTGATAGAACCACCCAGTGGATCCATTTGAAATGCACTTCCACTGACATTTCAAGTAGAATCAATTGGGATGGAAAAGCTGAAGCTAGTATTCCCAATGTGAGAGCTGAAACAGCACCAAAGCAGGGTAAACACACTCCCCAGTTTCAAAGCTGAGCAAGGCAAGAAGTCATTTGCTCTTCAATCCCTGTATGTAATCCGCACAGAGGCAGAGTATTTGTGGTTCATTAGGGTCAAGCAAGCAGACTTCCTAGAAGGAGGCTTACTAGAGTTTTTTTAGAACAAACACTGCAGTTTCACTTAGTTTTAGTGTCCTGACCAAACCAGTTACTGCACCTAAAAAAACCCACAAGGTAATCTACTGAAATATCAACACATATTGAATCCAAGATTTGAAATGAAGCACTAAACCTTGTGGCACACGCTCAGAGAAATTATTAAAATTTAGTGGGATTTTTAATCAAACAAACAGTATTTGGCCTTCTGTGTTTTCTGGAGTTGCTTATTTTTCATTTTAAAGCAGATACAGTAATACCAGCAGGAACTAAATTACCAAAACTACAGACAGGAAAAAGGACAGTAAATCAGACTCCAGCTCCTTGCCTACTAAAAATTTTTGTTGAATCACCCATTAAACAGGTTCAGAGTTTGATGTCAAGATAGCGGCCTAGCAAAAAAGCAGGTGTATTTGGAGTAGAACTTACTCCCCTTGATTTTCTCCCCTTGATGCTAACCTCATTATAATAGATGACAATTATACTTTTATCCAGATTGACAGCAAACAATCTTTAAACTGGAAAAGTCATTTCTAGAAATTTCAGTGAAAAGACTGCAGTGAAAAGGGTTAGTTAATAAAAGACACAAAACTTTAACTCTGTTTACTTTAGTTAATGCTGCAATTCCTGCTTAATATGGTAACCGTGACTGTTTACAAGTTACGCATCTATTCCAAAACAGAGGACATTACTCAATGCTAATAGTTTCACTGCAACTATAATATACACGGAATATTCTCATGACAAGCCCAGAAAATTCAGGTTGCTGAGTTCTTCCTGAAAAATCAAAAATTAAGTTTACATATTTGATTATATTCATGTCTCCAGTCATGAGAGTGAGACCTTTTCTCCTGAAGTCCTTCTGGAAAGTTGTTTTAGTCTCTTTTCCAGGATAAGGATCACTTAGCTCTCTCAGCTCTACGAACTGAGGCAGTTTGCAGTACAGTTTTTTTTTCCTTAATGCCCCCTTTACCACGATTTCAGTATTTCACTTTCTTTAGCTCTGTCATTTAAGCTTCGTATCAGCTAGAGTTCTCATGTTTCTCTGAAAACAACACAAATTCTGCAGCTTTTGAAGGAACTTTGTAATTGTCTTCTCCCCACAGGCCAAACAGCATAGTACTGAAATGTAACAGTTCACATAGGGCATAACTCATTTGGAGCTTTGGCAGTAGTACTCAGCAAGACTTCCCTCACATTCTTCTATTTCTGGGACATTTGTTCTAGAAAATCCCTTCATTAGTAAACATACCTTTTTCATTTCATCAACATAGGCTATCATGGCTTCTTCTTTGGACATGTTTCCCAAGGCACTCCAAGCATCCCTAGGAAAGAAAGTTGCACACCTTCAGTATCTTCAGGGCATACTGTATTTTTTTCAACTTGGCCTTAAGTAGGTCAGTTATGTAATGTCCAAAGTTTCTCTGATACAAGTAAAATGCAAGAATGATTAATTTTTTTTTTTAAGTAAAAATCTATAATTTGCTAGGATAATCACACAGTGGAAGAAGAAGCAACAAACTGAACAGACTGGGGACTGAAGAATTCCTCATTGACTACCCATGATTTTGTACCCCGTAAAGAAGCCCAGATATGAGACACACACATTACTCTTTTGACTAAGTTGAGTTTAAGATCCTCTGCTGTATAAAACAGGCCCGGACACTTCAGCCAGCACTTACAAACAGCTGTCACTGAGGCAGAACGGCTAAAAGAAAAATCTGTCCTTTTTGAGTTTAGCAATTGGGAAAAGACCCATCAGTCTAGTAGGCAAATAGTGTAGCTATCAGCCCAGTCACACACAGCAGCTACTCATAACCTAAATAAAATCTTCCCCTCTCCAACTCTGCAAGACAAAAAACTCTAACCAAATTTATCAGTATTGCATAAGGAGTCTGTCAGAACAGAGACTGCAATAAAACATTTCCTCAGTCTTGCATATGATTTGACATTCCAGAGTATTTGTCCCACTCACAGAAAACCACCAAGGTTGGTGGCTCACATTCCAGCTACAGTCAACCAGGTGGATGAAAGCTCACTGCCCTAGTCTATCCTCTGCACTCTGGCTTGAGGAGGCTGAGGAGGAAGGAAGGAGGAAAAGAAAAGTCCTAGGAATCATTTCACAGATTCCCAAGACCACCGCGACCATAACACAGCAATAATACTTGTTCTTCAGGACAAATCATCATTAAAATACTATAAGCAAAACATTCACATAGGCTTTTCAAAGAGAACTTAGCAATTTGGTGAATCAGAAGTCTTCCCAGGACAAGGCAAACACAGACAGTGGGAAGCCCTGCCACTGAGCAGACAAACCAGAAAGACACATAAACCCAACCTCCTCACCAAGAGCTCGAAGCCGTATTAGTGGCTGCCAGTGAGCACTTCTTTACTTCAGGCTCACATCACACACAAAAACTCAAGAAGGAAGAACTCCAGACACTCATCCACATCACTCATTCTGCAGAGCACCTAAAATTTCATTTTACAACATGGGATAAACACTGCAGAGGTACATGATGGTGGTTGGAGAAAACTTGCCCACCTGCATAATCCAAGGGAACATTTCCACCTGCAACTCTGAGAAGTTATAAATTATCTGAGCTAGAAAGCTGGAATACAACAGAAAACTAATTCAAGCATCAAAGGCTGTAAATGTTCTTTTTATTTAAAAAAGAAAGAGTTTAGTGAGATTCTTTCTCCAAGTGCTACTCTTCTAAACATCTCCACTCCAAGCATAAAAAAAAATCCCCAGAACAACAACTCATGAAAAGTTACCATTTGTATCTACCAATTGGATCCCAAAATCCAGGTCGAGGAATGTTACAGGGTCCTTGGGTTGCTTGCTTATAAAAGCTATAGAACTTGAGCATCATTTCATTCGTTGGCTGGAATGAACCTAGTGAAAGCATTTTAAAATACAATTAAATCGTCATCAAGAATATTAGCGAGTATTTTACAAGCTTAATGGTTCTGTGAGAAAACAGCCTGCAGTCTGTTACAGCCTGATTCACAGCAATACAATATAAGTCAACAGAGAACATCTTCACCTCATCTACCGAGAACCAGCACCACTGAAAATATTTACTGTACAAACAGCAAGTTTCAGGTGGAGTTTAAAGGACTATAACCTTTACTACTGCTAAGGTCAGACTCCACAATTAGAATAAAAAAAGGTAATAAGTAACATAAAGCCTATGTCCTTTCACTCAGTTTAAAGGGACAGGTTTAGCTCCCAATAAACAAAGTATCTTGCAAGTCATTTTACTGTTAACAAATGATAACTTATTGAGCGTCTCCAGAAGTCAAAAAAATAACTAAACCAAACAAACACGATTAACTCAAAACACAGCCTTCTGCAGTGTTTTTGTTTACTTTAGGTATTTGACAACACTTTCAGTAAGTGTTTCACCATACCTCCCGATTTGGTTTTCTCTTCTTCTTTTGTGGATCACACTTTTGTAGAGACAGAAAATGTAAAAATAAAACTCTAACAGCTGGCAGGGAAGATTCATAACCAATCCATTAAATCAAGTAGTTTGAGGTTGGATTCTAATCATTAGAAGTTTACAGTGACCTTTACCTCAGAACCTCAAAAAAATCCGATTTTACTTACACTAGAATTAATGATGCATGTAATAATCAACTTTAAAAAAAATATTATCGTAACTCTTATCAAAAAGACACGTTCTGATTTTTTTTTTTCTCTTTTCCATTTTGTTAACTCTTTCAGCAGAGGGGAAGTCACGGTAACACCTTTGCTAAAGCAACTTCAGGATTTCAGGGGGCTGAAATCGCGAGGAGCTGACAGATCCCCTGAGTCCAGGCGCCCGACTGAGGAACTCCTGGCAGGGCTCGGAAGCCCCCGAGCCGGCGCTTCCCTGGAGAGGCAGGGAGCAGCACTAATGCCTAGTTTCCAGCGGTTCTCCAGCCGCCGCCTGCTGACAGCGCCCGGCCGGGGCGGCCCCGCTGCCCTGCTCCCACCGCGGCCGCAGCCTCGCCCCGCCGCCCGCC
>VZTD01002137.1:943687-964629 GCA_013397725.1 Rhagologus leucostigma
CCTCCTCTCCGGCGGGGCCGGGACAGCCCGCCCAACACCTCGGACCGGCCTCGTCCGCACCCTCGCCCGGCCCCGCGCTCAGCCCACCCCGACCTCCGCCCCAGCCTCAGGCGCCCATGTTACGTCTCCCACAGCGGCTCCCTGCCCTTCCCTCCTCCCGCACCGCCCCGAGGCCGCGGGGGCACGCCGGGAAACGTAGTTTCTTTCTCTCTCCTTCGTCTTCCTCTTCCTACCTCCTCCCCCCCCTTTGTATTGCTACAATACAGGAAAATGAAAATTTCAAAACGTGCCATAATCTACCCGTTTTACGGACCTCAGTTATCCTTAGGACATCTACCACCCAGCACCCTGGCAGCCTGCTGTGCTGCTGCCTCCCCTCCTCACAGCCATCCTCAGACCCGCACCTAGTACCACACAGTTCACCTAAATTACCACTGTAGACACAATTCTTAAAATAGTTTCAATGACTCCTATTTACATTAAAATTTTAGGCATGCCTAGAACCCAGGGAGCAACTATTTCCATGGTATCCAGAGATGTGGGTGAATACCAGCACAGCACTACCAGTTAGCTCAGTAGCTAAATAAATGAATGGCCTTATTCAGAAGCGCTGCGCATCCAGCACTCTGCAAAGTCAAACAAAAGTATGCTAAACCAACTGCTTTTGTAGCAAATGGAATAATTTACCCAGTGAGCAACAGGATGAATTAACAGCCCCACTGAATGGAACTGAGTACAAAATCTTGGCATTCAAGTCAGTTCATTTATCTAGTACACAATATATATTTTAAATTCTTCTGAAGGCAGTTGTGTGCTCACAGTGTATGCCCTCTGGTGGGAAAGAAAAGCTCCAGAGAGACGGAATTAGAGCAGATCAGCCCCAGCTCTGCTGAGCTAGTACATTCCACAAGGTCAGCAGCCAACTGGCCTAGGGAGAGCTTTGCTGGAGAGAAGCTGACACTTCCTGAGGTGTTCAGATAGGATTCCCCACACTGCGCAAATGATGAACCCGTGTTATGAGCACTGCTCCACTCCTGAATGTTACAGAATAATTTCTCTACATTTTTCATTTTGAGTGGTAGATTTCTAAAGCACTTCTGAGCTTCATACTAAGATCTATCATCTTTTTTTATCCATGAAGGTAGGAATGACAAGCTCGGATCAAAGGAAGTGCTTTTTGAAGATAAATGGGTCTCTGTGTTCTTTGAGCATTCAAGGAGTTAATTTCAAAAAAGTAATGCAAAAATTAGGAGCCTTTTGTGATACCAGCTGATGTGTAAATTCTGTTTATCCAAGACAATTTATAATGATGTTTGCCTTTTAATTGATTTAAGAGAAATGCAGTCTGCATTTTTATAATGAATGTTCCCAGAGTTTCACTGGAAGCAGGCTTTAAAAGAGATGCAAATGACAACCTATTTAATAGCTGTGCACAGAAACAGAAGCTGCCCTCTTTGAACTGAAGATGTGTGAAGAGTGTAAGATCTGCAGATCCAGAATGAGGTAATTGAAATAACCCAAAATAATCAGTACCATCATGTTCTGACACAAGCATGAAACAGTAAATGAGAGGCAAATTTTGAGCACTGACGAACATATTGTGAGATCATATCACAAATGACTTGTTAATTTTAATGCTCATATATGGTACTAATTAACATTGTTATTAGATGTCTTTATGTATATTTTGCATTTTCAGTGCTGTGACTTCCACAAAGAGTTAACAATAATTAAATGTGGAGTACAGGTAATAATGGAGACCCTCTCATCTCTCAAACACAGCCAGGAATGGATCTGCAGTTTTATCTCAGGGAGGACCTAGGCTCCATTCTTTAGGGAACAGAATTATATTACATGCTTGCAAAATCTAATTATAATATGTGTGTTAAACTGGGCTGTGTTTCTATTGTTCCACAAGAGCAGTTTCTTCCAAAGTAATCATAAGTATGATTTGCTCTTGCTCTTTTTTTTTTTNTGATCCAGTGTATGAGAAGCCAAACTTTGGGAACTGTGATAGAAAGAGTGACCAGTGATGCCCATCAGTTGAGATGGGAGAGAGGAGAGACCATGGCATTCTGCTACCAGTGTGCTTTGGCAGCAAGTGCAATGTGTGACGCTTGACATGTCTGAGTGATTTGCAGTCCTTATACTCCTCTTCACTTGGTGTTTCACGAACTACTTATGGAGAGCCCATGAATCATTAATATGAGGCATTCCTGGCAGTGTTGAGACACATAGAATCTTGTATGGAAGCATGCTGTTGTACTTGCTGAAGGAATACATTTAGGGAATCTCTGAAGAAAAGGCAGACAAGCATGATTTTGAGTGTAACCTTGGACCTATCCTTCACAGGTGCATTAGGGACGGTTATCGAGTTCAGTGCTGTTATGCCACAGGATAGTCTATCAAAGTCTGATGTGTGGAGCTACTTCACAATCCTCATTTTGTGCCGTTTGTGAGCCGCCACTGTCCCTTTCATATCATTTTCATTTGTATCCTACTGCATTAGTTTACTAGCAGTTGCTTCCAGTGCTAAGCTATACTCCAGCTCAGCTTGAAGAGCACCTTCATTTTACTTGAGGGACAAAGGAGTCAGTTAAATTATGCAAGTGAAAAGCTGAAACTGGAACCAATTATGCCTATTGCTCCCTCAAGGGTCTGAATCACAGCAGTGTATTTTACAGAAAACTTTAAAAATGGTTCTCAAGAAAGTGGACCATAGTCTCATATGCATTATGAGCAAGTTCTGTAAGCTACCAGATCCAAGAGCATGTAATTTTAGCAAGGCTTACTTTTTGAAGTATGTAATCCAGCGGGGAGGAAAAATGAATTATTTAAAACCTAATAGTCATAATTATGAAGAACTAAATTAGCATTACAATTTCTAAGTCAAATCTACATGCTGATGAAGAATGAAAAGATGTCGTCTAAGAAGGGAAGAGTTTTTTGTAAGAAGCAACTTTCTATACTGTTTACAGTAGAAAGGCTAATGTTTCAAATAACATAATTAGAGGATTTTTTAATGAAATCATGAAGGATATTTGTGTCAAAACCAACAGCTCTAGAGAAAGAGA
The DNA here is from genome assembly GCA_013397725.1 of Rhagologus leucostigma. Lineage (NCBI taxonomy): Eukaryota > Metazoa > Chordata > Aves > Passeriformes > Rhagologus > Rhagologus leucostigma. The sequence goes on from VZTD01002137.1 coordinate 946,762, forward strand.
ACTATTTAATTACCATGAATATGGCAAAAAACAGCGGCTGAAATTTGTTCACTTCTGTAGGCCAATCCGTGTTCCTCAGGAAAAGCCTTTTGGGCAAAGGACTAGTTTGACACAAACAAGAATGCTTTTGGGGATAGAAGTTTCCTTGTGAGGTTCAGTTACACCCCTTAATAACTTGACTAGAAATACCCATTCATTTCACAGTTGGGGATTAAGTAATGGAATTATTTTTAACCATTATTAACGGCAGCTTCTTTGCCTAAGGATTAGCCTCCTTGTCAAAGGCGTTAAAGGTAACAGATCCCATTTCAAATCTCTTTTGAGTGATTCAATTCAGGTATCTCAGGTCTTTCAGTCATCACTATTTCAACTCGTGTTTTTGTTTTCCGCCGTGTTGCCCCACTTCACACATATTTCAAAATGTAGATGGAGCAACAAGAATATAAGCTTAGATCTGTTTCATAAAATGTTCTTTGAAGAACAAAATATGATCATACTTTCAAAGACATTCAGCAGCATTTGACTTTGCATTGAACTACACAGCACTTACGAAGTCAAAACCCTTTACAGGTTTATATCTTTGTGGGTTCTGAAGTATAATGCAGTGCCATATTGTATCTTAAGCCCCTCTTTTTTTCTCCAAGCCTACTATTCACCTCTTTGATGAAATTTTTAATAAAGTTCAGTTTTCCTTACTGCCTCAAGGTATTATTCTTGTAGAGCCAGCAGATAGTTATAAGAGAATTGTTCGTATTTTGCATATTCTAGAAAGAACATTTTAAAAATCCTGTTCCCTTACAGAGCCATAAACTGAGCTTTGAAAAGTGTGTAGTTTCATCTTGCAGCAATGACAAACTGTGTCTTATTATAAACAACGAAAGACAGCTCATAATAAATACTTAATCCTTTCCCTTCAGTAAAATATGCAGTTTCTGGAGGTCAAATTGTGCTGTCATTTACAGTGATATAAATTTGGAATTACTTGATTGATTTGGAAATATTTATGGTGTTACACATTTTCATAATGCAAATGAGTAAGAATTTGACTCTGAAAAATTGAACTGTGTCTGGTATATATTTCTGTTTTGACATTTGTGCTTCTTGTCTTCTCAGATACTGCTGCTAAAGTTTTAGCAGCCTATCCCTGTGTAATTTGCCTCTTGGGAATAGCAAACAAAATACTGTGACTGTATCATATTAATGTGCTTATGCAATGGCATATTTATAGCCAGAGAGCTCTTGTGATATTTTCTTTTCAGTATCTGGAAGGGGACAAAAATGAAACACTGTTACTTTATGCATGTTCTTTTAAAATTCTAGCAAAAGAGTTTTATTATTCTTTCTAGCAAGTCTGAAAAATGACTCTGCGAAAATTTGATGATTTTAATGGCATTTTTAATGAAATATGCTTACCAGCGTGCAAAGCCTGGAATATAACTGGCAAACATCTCAAGTATTTGCAGGCCTGTGTTTATCATTGTGGATATTTATCCAGGCAGAAAATATACCACTGTGGTTTTAGTCAATGGGTTTCAACAACTAATTCAACAGATTGGTGAATTACTGGAATGAGTACTCCAACAAGCTCTCAGAAGGATTTAAGAGTGAGTTTAATTGGGTGTCTCAGCGCAGAACCCCCACTTCGTTGCAAGCCCCATAAGCACCCAGCTCTTTTGCTGTACCAGTCATAGTAAAGATCAGACTTCTGTAGAAATCAGTGCCATCTAGACACTTTTCCAGTTATAAAGCATGGATTTTTCACTCTCATACTCAGATCACACTTGCTGCAAGACATTTCTTGCATAACAAAATTTATCTGGGAAGATTTAGTGAGAGAAAAGTTTGACATTCAGGAACTGTTTCAGTTTATACTGTTAGATCATTTCTGCTCAACTGAAATAAAGGCATTGTCTTTGCTTCATAGTTTTGGGGTGATAAGGCCTGTCCAGTTCACTTAGATGGGGTAGATGGGTGAACTACAACAATGTACAACATCTCAAGATCAGAACCTTATGGGTTTTGCCATTTAAAACAAAAAATTGATTATTAGACTGAGTATTCTAAAGCAGAAAAATATTGTATGATAAATAGGATGGATGAAAAGTGAGGAAATCAAGTGTCTTAAGTGGTTTTTTATATTTCTTTGCACTAAAATATGCTGATCACTATAACATATGTTCAGTATGAGAAACTTAATATCAAAGCTTCTGTAAATGATAGGTTAATGAGGAAAGATAGCTGTCAGTTTTTGTTTCCCAAAAACTAGAAAAAAAATCAAAGAACTTGCTGAATAGATTTCTGAGTAAATTACTGTTGGTTTCTAAAAATAACCCAAGAAATAGAGATGATTTAGCTATACAAAATGAAAATGATCTTTGAATCCACAGAAGTATTTGAACGCACCTAAAGAGAGGTATTTAAAGGTCTGCTGCAGATAAAGACAGAAATGCAGCCCTGAAGTAAGTGGGGAGCTGGGTGGCCACGTCACTGTGACAACAATTACACTGGAATCTGTCACATAGAGTTATCTAACAGAGGGCAGAGGGCAGTTTCAGGAGGCATTATAAATCTCTACCAAAGATGTACCCATTAAAGAGCCCAAGTGTTCAGTGTCATAGAGATTACTTTAACATATCTGGAAAACAAATATTAATACTACATTTTGCCATGCAAAATAAACAGAACAGCAAAAAATGCCCTGCATAATACTAAAATGCCATGCAAAATATTAAAAATATCACTTTTTAATCCTCATGCAGCCGTGTCTACTAGATTACGAAGCTCCTTATTATCTTCCTGAAGGGTTCTCCAACAGTCCTACAAACCTGTATAAATAGAAATCAAGAAGCTCCTGGATTTCTTTTCTTTAGAATTGAGTTCACCGATGTTTCCACTCCAGTGAATCCATTCTTTCACTGCTATGTCTTTGCAATATTCTAACATCTTTTGTGAATCATTGATACTACTACTAGGTACAGTGCTTCAGGAATACTTGTATTAATGTCAGAGGCAATACAAGACTGAAGTATTGCCTTCTCCAAACTCAATATTCTCACTCTCATGTCCAGAATTCATTGGCCCTTTTGGATATAGAGGTGGGTGAAGGCCTCAAAGCACAAGATCTTCTTACCCTACTTGTAGTCCAGGACCCCTGTTATAACTGTGCTTTTGTTCGGAGTAGTGGGAACAAGATTGGGTTGCAACCAGTTTTGCTGTTTTTGAAACTAGTTTATCAGATTGTTCTATCATGTCAGTCTGTTATTTTAATTATTTGTCACTGTCTTTATCACTGTGCTCTGTGCAAATTTTATCAGCAATGATTTTATTGTTTTCTTGGAGGCTAATCAAAATAAGTTAACCAACAAGGAGTCAAGATCAATACACCCTTTATGACCACTTTTGAAGCCCATCAGCCTTTTTTTATTTAATATGGACCATAACAATTTCGTATTAAAAGAATTATTTTTATTTTTTTAATTTTGGTGTCTTAAAGTTTTTTTAGTTAGATATTTTACAGATATTTTACAGTTAGATGTTTTACAAAAGTATAAATACATTTCTACAACACATTTATCTATTCAACTTGTATTCTCACACAAAAGGATATTGAGTTATCCTGAAAATATGTATACTTCTCCATACATTCCTATTGATTTGCATTAATGAAATTGTTCTTCTTTAATTCTTTCTTAGTGGAATCTCCTGTTAGTCACTCTGCCATACACTTGGGATCAATATTAAGTTGATAGGGCTATAATACCTATATATCTCTTTTCAATATTGGCACAACCTTTGCTTTCTTTCAGTGCTCTGGAACTTCTCCAATTTTTGAAAACTGTTTGAGAATGAATATTAACAGTCTGTAACACTCCTTCCTGGCTCATTTAAAATTCTTGGATGTGATTAATCTGTATGTGCTTATGTAAGGAGATCTAATTTTAGAAGACGCAGATAACTAGATCTCCCTTGTTTTTCCTTTTAATGTAAATAAAAATATGGGTTTTAAACACTGTGATTAAAGCTTTTGATTAGTAGCGTTCTCTATTCCAGAGTCTATGCCATGATAAATGTACTGCTGACACTATTTACTGACTTCCTTTTTCAAAAAGTTTTAAAATAGTTAAATCTTTGGAGAATGTATTTCTGGTTTGTAATAGAGGGAACAGTGCAAAGACCGACTATATACATGTATATTTGTACATACATAATAAAGTAGTGATGTTCAGTATGAAATTGATGAGTACATTATGAGCTATTGGTAAAATCATAGAATCATAGAATAGTTTGGGTTTTAAGGGACCTTTAAATGTCATCTTGTCCAAACCTACTGCAATGAGCTGGAACATCTGCAACTAGATCAGGTTGCTCAGAGCCCCATCCAACCTGATCTTGAATGTTTTCAGGGTTGGAGCATCTACCAGCTCCCTGGGCAACCTCTTCCCATGTTTCACCACTCTCACTGTAAAAAATATATTCCTTGTATCTAGTCCAAATCTACCGCCTTTCAGTTTAAAAACTACCCTTTGTCCTATTGCAACAGGCCCTGATAAAATGTTTGTCCCTTTTAAGTACTGAAAGGCCACAACAAGGTCTCCCCGGAGCCTTCTCTTCTCCAGGCTGAACAGCCCCAACTCTCACAGCCTTTCCTCACAGGAGAGTTACTCCCTCTCTCTGATCATCTTCGTGGCCTCCTTCAGACCTGCTCTAATAGGTTCCTGTCTTCCCTGTAGTCAGGACCCCAGAGCTGGATGCAGTACTCCAGGCAGGGTTCTCCCACGGATTAGGTGGGTTGTGCTGTAGCTCACATGGCTGCACAAACCTTCTGACCCCACTCCCACCACAGCTCCCCCTTTATTCTGCATAAATAAATCCAAAACTGTGTGTGGGACAGAGGAAGGAACAAGAGACATTCACAAATCAAAGACCAAACCACTGTAACCACAACTCAAATATGTGTCTTTTGAGGATAAAATGGCAGTTGTGCTGACTTAAGCCTGTGATTATGCACATGTTCAAGCTCAACATCCTGAGCATCCCACTGATTTGTAATAATAAAATTAAGTCCTACATACATTTATAAGCCCTTGGCTGTCACGAATCCTGGCCTTGTGGTTTTTTCTTCTGCCACCTGCCATTCCCCCTATTTCTTGACTCAGATTTGCACTCACAGTAGGACTCATAGATGGATATTTTCTAAATCATTGTGAAAGAGCTTCATGGTTGCTGGGTGCCGTCATCTGCATCATCAAAGCATCACTGTAATATATTTCATTAACGAATCTCTAGCATAACTGGTATAGGGAATCAATAATAACGGAATAAATATGCACAAAAATTATACAATTATTACATTTTTGACCACAGATATTAAAAATATTAAGCTGTCTTGCATGTCTTGAAACAGGAAATTTGAAGGTACAAAGAAACAGGTTAAGCCCCCATATCAATGGGTCTGGATATTTTGCATTATTGAAAAGAGATATCGAAAAGTGATTGGGAATGTGTCTTGGGGTTTTCTTGAGAAAACACATTTTAAATAGTTGTATTAAAAGCAAGTGAAAGCTCATGCCCATCCGAGAAAGCAGCTCTGTGGTGGCTGTTCAGTCATTCCAAATGGACCTTCTTTACTTCTTCAGGTCTGCATCTCTTTCTCATGTGCCTCAAATTATGTGCTTTCTGGTGAGCCCACTATATTCAGAGCAGTTTGTTAACACACTAAAACTCTTTAAAATGCACACCATGTGTGCACAAAATGTCTTCATTTATCAGATTAGCTCACAGATCAGGCACTATTCAAAAGAGCAGGATGGTGCCAGAACAAGGGTGTCAGCTCACCCTGTAGTGTAACTGAATCCCCCCTTCAATCCAAGGCTCAGAATGAAAATCAAAATAGAACAAATTACTAATTTTCAAGCTTTACCTTGTTTTAACTGACAGAGGCAAATTACATTTTAATAAAGTAAATAATTTTCAACAAATTCAACTCTTTCCACAAATTCAGGCTGCATTCACATATTCCTTGCTAGCTACTTCCAAGAGGCTGAGGTGACCATCTCCTGCACATCTAGGGCTGCTGATTGCTGCCCCTCTGATCTGCCTCTGAAACTGCTCTCCTTAATGCTCCTCTACTCCTTCCAGCCGGAGCAAAGGAGGTTCAGTCAAACACTTTAAAGGTGCTGACCAAGTCCCTGTTACAGATTGTCCTGGTGGGGCTGTGTGAGGATGGCCAAGTCTTGCCCACAAAACCACTGCAGCATAAGCCTCTTTCATGGATGCAGATGTTTGAGCAAACCTCCACAGTTGGGATTGTGCCTGGGATTAGTTACGCTGCCCTGAAGAACCAGGCTCCCCCAGCTGAGCTGAAGCACTTTGGCAATACAGTAACAGGTATTTCTATCCTGCTGGAGCAGGATATTTGTGAGGTAGATACATTTATCCATTCACACCTGCACAAAAGTCAGGTGTGTCCTGAACATCTGTATTAAGTAGACAGATAGGATTAATTTTTTCATCATGTAACATGGCCCTCCTGGTATAACAGATGTGGCAGTATATTTTATAGTAATCAAATTTCTGTCCTTCCCTTTCTACAAGTATGATGTTGAGAAATGGTTGAGCAAAACCAAATAACTTTAAGTGGTAGAAGATGTGCTAAATTATTCTGGATTAATTATTGAGTAATATAATCAGATATCAAACCAGATTTCTAAATGTCAGGAATAGTGAGAAGGAAGAAATTCATACCAACCCTCCAGCTAAAAGCAGAGACTTATTGCTTTTGTGTCCTAAATTTAGCTTTCAGATTACTGAATCATACAAAAATAAACCCTCTTGTGACTAAATATCTTCCTACTAACCAACAGAGAAGGATAAGAAATATGAGATATATCAGATACTGGTATATTACTTTAATATATAAATACATGCCAGCTGAGGGCAAAACATGTCTTATCACTGTTCTTAAGTTTTCCTACACAAATTCAGAAGACAAATGACAGAGAAAACCTGCTTGGCAAGGGGAGGAGGGGGAGGAACACAAAATCCAGCCTGCTATTGTGAGATTTCTGACATAAATCAAGGCATGAATTTAAAACTGATATAATAGTTTCGACATTACTCTGCATATGAATAAAAAATACTTAAAATCCTAGAACTGTCAAGGTTGGAAAAGACTTCTAATATCATGAAGTCCAACCATTAATCCAGCACTACCATGTTCCCCACTGAAGTGCCCCATACACATGTTTTTTCAACACTTCTAAGTATAGTGATTCCACCAGTTCCCTGGGCAGCCTTTTTCAATGCTTAACCACCCTTTCAGTGAAGATATTTTTTCCTGATATCCAATCTAAACATCTCCTGGTGCAGCTTGAGGCCATTTCTTCTCATCCTGTCACTTGTTACCTGGGAGAAGAGACTGACCCCCACTTGGCTACAACCTCCTGTCAGGCAGTTGTAGAAGGTTGCAAGGTCTGCCCTGAGCCTCCTTTTCTCCATGCTAAACAACCCCAGCTCCCTCAGCTGCTCCTTGTAAGACTTGTTCTCCAGCCCTTTCCCCAGCTTCATTGACCTTCTCTGGACGTTTCCTTTTATTTGATTAAAACTTTTCATAAAAAAATGGTTATGCATTAGACAGCATAATTTATACAGTCTATTTTGTGAATAAGCACTAGCAATGGATTATACATAAATTGTTAGATTATTGCTGTGACCCTTATTCCTAGGCACTTATAAATAAATATATTCCCCTGTGGCTTCACTAAACCTTTGAAAAGTACATTTCTATGCAAATCTGTGTAAAGTTATATGGCAGTGTCCCCCTTAAGTGTTGCACAAGCTGTCCAGTACCATAGCGGACTGTGGAACAGTCTGACAGCTGATGGATTGGAAGCTCCAGGCCGTTTTCAGTAGGTACATTTAAAATTAGAGGGTATAAAAAGCTGGCTATAAAGTACAGAGGACAATTTTGCCATATTCAACATATGTACTGGATAACCTCCTAGCCCTTCCTATTAGTATCTTAGTTATGTACCGATAATACACAGTATTCACATAGTCATTTGCTAACTAGCATTGCTTAAGTGGAAAACCAAGTGATACTCTGATCCAGAAAATGCAGCTGTCTGCCATGCACCAAGGGAATGCCTGGCAGCTGCCAGCCTCCAGCCGGGAGGGCCAGCGCTGACCCTGCTGGAAGGTGGCAGGGTTGGACTGGCTCGCTGCTGCTTTAACCAACACCTCCCAGCTTTCAGCTGAATCGCAGCAACGAAACAGCTTCAGTTACAAGCTTGGGTTACAGGTTGATGTAGTTTATATCCATCACAGAACTGTAATGGGAAATCACTTTATAGCAATTTTATAGTTCTAATAGACTGTTATAGCAGGTGGCTATTGTAAATAATACTTAAAGAGGTTACAGAAATGAGGCTTTTTCAGTTATGAAGACATAATATCTTTGAATGAGGCACTGTATGTCAGATTTGCTGCTCTTTTCCTAATGCAGAACAAGAAAGCATTTGAATACTGAATTCTATTCTCTGAAATGAGATAAGGAACCTTTCAGCCACACAATAAAAATAATTAAAAATTATGTGTATAAGCCATTTGAGAAAAGATATTCAGCCCAACTTCTTGTTACAAAACATTTTTTTTCTTTCACTGGAAACCAAAGGAGTTTTCAAAAGAGAGCCTGTTTCAACAAATTTTCTAGGATAAAGAGGACCTGCCCCCTTTAGTAGCTTGTATGATGATACCCAGCCGAGTACGATGTCCACAAGATCATAAGAGATGATGGCACTCCCTAGGTAATTAACTGGCCAATACATTGTTTAAACTCGATAAGAGTTTGGTGTGTGGTCAACATAAGTACCAATGTCAGGATTTGATTTTTCAGATCTATAGCAAATGACCTTTACATAGCAGGAGTAATTGGCAATGATTGTAGACCGTAGTTCACAGATTCCTGTGAATTTTTAGCTACTGTGAGAAAACAAGAGAAAATAAGGTCCTGAGTCCAAGTCTATATCCTGTGTGGGAAGTGTTTGTAGTTTTTTAGTGCTTTCCTCAGCCCACCTGTTCTCTGCCATGATCAGACACCACATATCTAAACAATCTTCCTCTCATCATAGTTCCTCTTTTCTTCCTCTTCTCCTCTTTCACACCTGTACATGTCCCTTCTATCTGGCCCCTGCAAGTGCCTCCAATATCTCTTCTCCCAGAATTCATCATACTGTTACATTCCAGATGCCAGGGGACACAATCCCTCTCTGCCATTATCCATCACAGTGATATTGTACGGAAAAAAAAAACTGCAGAGAAAATCCCTTGACCCTTGCAGTGCACAGTGGAACATGATCAGCATAGCCCAGTTCCTCAGTGGATGTATTCTAGCTCTTATAAACTCTACTGAGAGTATGTAAGTATATTAGTTTTAAAACTAGGAATTCACCAAATGTTGTCAGGTTTTTCAGGAAGAGCAGGAGGTATGGCCCTGAAACTACTTTCCTCATTCAAAAGAGAGAGCTGGGGGTGTAACACCTGGGGGTGTAACCTCTTGGCTGAAATATTTGTAATGATGCTATAGAAAGCATTTCTTCTTGTTCCTGTCTCACAAATTTCTTGAAGGGGAAAAATAAAATCTGAAATAGAAATATGTGCTATTTGGGCTAAATTAAGACTGAGAAAGTTATAAGCAACTAAAAGCAAAGCATTACAACGGGAAACAACTGCAAATTTCACATACAGTATAGTGAGGGTTCTATAATATGTCTTCCATGTAAAACAACATCTTGATCTCTTTTTCAGTCAGAACAGTATGAGTCTTTTTTTTTCTTAGCATATAAGAAAAGATATCTAGTTGTGAGACATCTTTCAATTGATGTAAAAACCTAGATAGGATCTACCTTACATATCAAAGAAATTTTGAGAAGTACAAACATGTCAGATACAGAATGAAGAGTCAGGCATTTAAAGGGAAGTGATGGCATGCATAATTATCTACCTCACATTCAGAATTATTTTAAAGAATGTTAGAAATATTTTTAATACTGAATAAGTATGTGTTTATTAAATGACACTGTTTAAATAGTCCCCAACCCTTTAGGAAACACACTGTCCAGAAATATACTGTGGGATATTATGGTTATGACCAAATAAGTTGAAACATTCATAGCTAATGGTGACAGCAAATAGCTGAGCATAGCGGGAAGCTGTCATGAGTAATTTAAATATTCACTTCTAATTGTGCCTGTGCATCATTAAGATTGTTCTTATTTGCATTCGCTGCCCTCTGAACCAAGTCATTTTCCAGTGGCATATATTCGCTTTCACTGCAGGTAACTTTCATTAGTGGTAATTAAAGGACAATTTTTACCGCATTATGCTACAGGAAACAAGAAGAGGTTGCTGAGATTGATTAATATCTAAACTAAGTTTGAGACATGTAATCAATCTCACAGGCACAAGAGATTGTTCCTGTGATGTAATGAAAAGTAACAGGAAAAAAAAACCCTACTTATACTGAATATCCAAAGCTTATCCTTTAAATTTTGTTGGAATGCACTAAGTGGCCTGATTTATTTTAAAATGTTCCCAACAGAGAATGGCGTCAGTCTATGTGTAATGACTTTTACCCTCATTTCTGCACAGTCTGTGTTTGAGCTCTGACTGGGACAATACCAAGGAGGATATCAATGTTATCTTAGTGTGGAAGTGATTTTCTAGTAGACAACTGCATCTGAAGGTTGCTGTGCATCCAATCTGATCCCTTTTGCCTTCAGTGCTATTGAAGACGGTCCTTTTCAAACACTGCTCAACCTTACAGACTCAGCATTGCTTCCAGTTGAAGCTTTACTGCTTCACTGGGAGCTGGAACAGACCCAAGAACTGTAATGTGTTTTCCCTTGCTGAAAAAAATGCTATTATGTTGTCCCTTATTTTGCCATCCAAATACTGTGCTTGGTAATACTATCACTGCAGAATTGCTGTCAAATATTTATTTTTATTGGGGAAACAGCACTCCTTCTGTAGTAACATGATGTTATCATTTAATTATTTTTTCTTTTCTGCTTTGTGATGGAAAACTGCAGTTCAATGAAGTATATATTTAAATGCAAAAGAGGCACACCAATTAATCAGTACAGAATACGAATGCTTTTAATCTGCATCAAAAGAACAGTGGCGCTTAGAAAAACACCAATCTTTTAAATAGAAAGAACATAAAAGTAATTCCTATCCATGCTCAGATTTCCTCAAATACAATGAAAAATCGCAATTGTGCAATTAGATTATCTTCACAATAATATATTCTTTTTAAGCTCTGCATTATGGTAAGCACATTTTGATAAGCCTTTCATTTCTTTATATTAAGAATAAAAATGGACTTAGATAAATAATTTTAATTGTTAAAAAAAATTTAAAATCCACAGAGATAGCTCATATGTTGCCTCTGAAACACCAGTGTTTACTGTTTTCTGGTTTTTATTCATCTGCTGTACCAAACACAGAAACTAAGTACTGAAAATAGGAAATAAATTAGTCTAGGTATATATAGGGTAAGTTAGGTATAGCCAGGAGCATGAACTAATCAATTTTGAGGTGTGGATAAACTAGGTGATAGCATAGTACAATCAACTCTCCATTATCTGGGATCATAGGAGACTGGGAACTGATGGAGAAGAGAAAAACCCAGATAGTGGAGCTGCTCCAAGGAAAACCAGAGACACTTCAGTTCTGTGTGTGGTAAATATAGTCCAGAAGACCTTATTAACTCTGTGTTCAGCACTAGGCAGTGGTCTCAAAGCATTGTTTGCAGTGTTGCATGAATTTGCAAAGCCATCTTAGGCTCTGCTTCCCAAGGAAGCAGTTATAGCTCTGCAAACGATGTTTGAGCCAGTGAGTCTCATTAAGCCTGGAGCGGCTCTATATGCATTCTCCCAGGAATATTTTTGTTTGTGCTATTCTCATAGCCTTTATCAAGCAGTGCAAAACAGAACAGAAATGGTGCTAAAGGTGTTTTCAGACTTCCAAACATGTCCCAACACCTTAAGCAGAGCAGTGTTTTTCTTCCTGTTAGGGATGCTCACTCCAAAGAGCTGACCAAGGAGGACACTGCTGCTATGCGCCATCTACCCTTTCAGTGCCTGCTTTCAAATCAAAGTCACAGGAGACTTGTCTTTGGGTCTGTTATATTCCCTTTCACTGCTAATTATGCAAATATTACTTTTTCCTGGGCAAGGTGTCTCTCTGTCTGCTTTTGACCAGAAACTCTATGCAGGGTGAAAATCTTTTCCCAGGAAAATTTTTATTTCATATATACATATCAAAGAAATTCTTCCATTTTAAAGGTTTGCCATCGTCCAACAAACAGCTATTAACTCAGGAAATCCTACCCTACCCTCTAATGAGTATGCCAAACCTGCATGGGTCTATTCAGAAAGCTGACTTTCACTCCATGCTTACCCCTTGCAATAAGATGACTCTTTTCATATTTAAATTACCTTTCCAAAGCCATAAAATAAAAGAATGAAAAAAAAATGCTAATAAAGAGGATTACTGCCAGAAATCCACCTCCTGCTTTAAGTGGTTGCTCTAAAGTCAGCCCTTCCTCAAAATGTTTTTATAACAAAACAGTTTAGCTCCATTTGTTAGTGGTGTAAGGAGTAAGTCATCCTGGCATTTGTCACACAGTAACCATCTTCCCTGGTAAGTCTAGGAGAAAGAAATGGGCTTTCTTGAAGTTCTGCACGTATCTGGCTGCATCACCAGGGTCTAAATCCCCCACTTTTCTCATGTTCTTAGGGCAGTGGATGCCTTGGCAGTGTTTTGAGGGAGTAGAAGAAGATAAGCCTACCTTGTGATGGGCAGCTGGAAGTGACAGCAGAAGAAGGGACCTAGACTGGGAGCTGGGAATTGAAAATATAAGAGGAATTCCTTGATGCAGTGAAAGTGGAAAGGAAAAATCAGGAGACAACATGATGGCCAGAGGCTGAGCTGAGAAAGATGCAAGAATGAAAACCAAAATTAAAGAGGCCAAAGGAACAAGGGATCCAATGGAACACGGGAAGAGAACAAGTGAGATGATAGATGGAGAAAAGGTTAGCGGAGGTGACAGAAAAGGAGGATTGCTAACACCAGAGTACTGCTGAGAAGCAAAGATAAGCACGCAGGAGGGATGAAGAGGAGAGAGTTTTATGAAAAATGAGGTTGAGACAGAAGGCAGATCCTGCAAGTGAAAATATATTAGAGGAGAAAGGTCATGTCAAAATACAGTAAAACTATTTATTTTTGTGCCACTCTTATCTTGTGCATTCTTGAAGCTGCAATTTTGAATCTTATTACTTCTGTGCTCCCCAGCAGCTCAGGCTGCCTAGCAATGGCTGGCTGTACCGGCTCTGCTGCTCAGAGCTTGTGGCTGCCTGGCAACTGCCAGGGGGTTGTGCTGGGGTCTCTGACCAGCTCAGGGGTGCAGTCGTGCCCCAAACACCCCTGCTCCCCTGGCAAGCCAGGAGGCAGCATCTCCAGTTGTTAACAGCTGTGATGAAAACCTTAAAAATATTAATTGGGAAAAAGGGCATGCAGAGGTGACCACAAGAGTGCAGAGTGCATGACAAATTGTCTCCAAAAAGCAGGAACAGCCCCATTCATCTCTGCAATACTCAGACAACCTGTGATGGTAACTGAAATATCAATATGAGTGATTATTCTGGTTCTTAAATAAGGTTCTGTGCTAAAGCAAAGGACAGCAAACCAATGCAGCTATGCACCTTCTTGGGCAGCTACTAAACTGGCAGAGGAAATACCAAAAAAGCAAATTTTGGTACCAGGAAAAAAAAAATTAGGGTATTAAGTACTCACACAGGCTTGTCCCAGTGCAGCCATACTTGTGTAACTATCACTGTAATCAACAACAATTTCCTTACAAGAAAATAAGACTTGGCATTTAGCAGCAGAGCTGATGTGGCTGATCTGAACAGGCCCTGTGTCCTCTGTGCTTCCAGCTGCCCCCTCAGATCCCTCATCTCCCTTTCCATTGCACTGTCAGAAGGGCTTGTGTAGCTAAACAACCGAATCAGGAATCAATCCAGCTGAGAAATGGTCCAACAAAAAATAAAGGGTTATTTTCCAATCAACACTACTGAGGCAAGTACTGTTCGTTCCCAAGGGAAAAACAAAGACACATGCCAATCTATGGCCTAGGAAAGGGAATAGACAGTTACAGAGCTACACAAATTACAGTGCAGGAGAAGTTGCTGTGATACTGCTGCTTTGCTGCTGTTCTAAACAGCACTTAGAATATGGTCACATTTTTCTCTCCCAGCCAAAAATGGGCTATTGTCCCAGAAAGACAATGTTGCGCCTGGAGATCATCATGCCCCACTGAGGAGGAGAAAATCTCAGATGTAAAGTTGAGACACTGAGAGATATATAAGCACTTTTACTCTGGATAGAATCTCATTTGAGTGATTGTTTAGGTGGAGATTGACAGACATAATTACATTTTTTCCTCTGCCAGTCCAGCAGCCCCAGCCAGCAAAATTTTAATTCCCACCTCTTTTGCACACTCAAAGTATCTCGTGTAAGTTAGGTAATTTTTCTTTCTAATCAGCAGTTTATTGCCTGGTGCAATGAGAAAGGGTGACAAAGCAAAAAAGCCCAAACCCAACAAACTAAACCAAAATGAAAAAAACAACAGAATAAAATACTTTCTAAAAAAAAACCCCAGTGAATGAAGTTTAGACGCACGCTACTATCTTCAGCAAATGTCAGCTCAAGCCCAAGGTTTATTGATTGTGGCTCAGCGCTGGTTCTGCAAGATTTGCACTCTTTCAGGTGCTTTAGAATCACTCGGTGTACACACCGTGCAGACTCATGGAGCCAGCTTTGATCTATTGCACCTGAGTCAATGCACCCTCCAAGAGCCTCAGACATGAGGAACACCCTGCAAAGACACTCAAGTGACCCTGCAGAGAGTTATTTAGAAAGGAGGGCTAGCATGGGGCAGAAGCTAATAAGGCCTGCTGATCTAATCAGTTGAGCATATCTACACCACAGTTCCCAGTACATCTTATATTGCATGGCCCTCACAGCAGCATTGCCATGGTTGTATAGCATCCAGTTGAAAGGTCCTGCTGGAGTGGACCTGGAGCCAGTTTGGGTGTTTATCTACCTCAGGTCTACCCTGCGGGCATGGGGACAACGCCTGGCTGTGCCATGGCAGCTGCAGAAAAGCCTCAACGCAGCTGTCACAAGGTGGCGACCTTTGATGTGTTCCTCCAAGGTCTTCTTGAGTTGCGAGAACATTTTGAAGTAGAGTTGATGGAGTTTGTGCAAGGCCTTTCAGGTCGAGAGTCGCAGCAGCGTGTGAGGCTGCAAGTCCTTCTGGAGCCACTGCTCTACTGTGTGAGGGGGATGCATTTCCTGGGAGCCCGCACTGCCTGCTCAGCGGCTGTCCTGCCATGGGTTTATAGGATGAGCGTGCCCACCAACCTGAAGCACAATACATTTAGCAAAACACATGCCACTCCTTTTTCTCATAATGAAAAAAGTTGATGTGCAAGGCCCCACATATCTGCCATTTCTTTTACAGGGGCAGCCGTAATATTTTAAGAAGAGCCAACAACAGTTGTGCTATATTTGAGGATGTTAACAGCTTTCCATGCAGCCAGTCTGTGATCTGCAGGCAATTACAGACTCATCCAAGCCAATGGGTGTTAAGCAATTTGCAGCCAAAGTGAATAGAGAAATCGAATTTGTCTTTGTGTTATATATAGCTGGAAACAAGGAGAAGTCAGTACTGGCAACAAGGAGAAGCCAGTGCCCAAGGGGGGTTCTGGTCACACTTGCCCTGGTCACACATTTAAAGCTTGTCAATATCTCAATACAAACAAATTTAATTATTTTACATTAAAAGGAATCCAAAATAAAGTGTTTTATTGGAAAATACATGCTAAAAGAGAGTTATTGAAAGTTTATTGAAATAAAGAGAGTTATTGAAACCCCTTTGGAAACAGTTTTGCTAAGATGCCAAATAAATTAACCATCAGAAGACAGCAATGTAGATGCATTTCTATCCCACAGCAAGTGCTGCAAAAGTACCAGCTGCTCTCTTCAAAGAGATCTCAAATACTTTTTTTGTTACCTGTCTGGCTGTTCCCAGACAGGGGTGTTTTTTGTAACTCCAGCTGCAAAGACTTTCCCAGGGCCACTGGTCTTTTCCAGGCTCCCTGCCTTTCATCCTTGCTTCTACAGTTCTGGACTGAGATGCTGGACTTTGCTGACCTCAGAGGTGAAGGGAGATCTACTTTTTTCCCTCTCCACCTTGATTTAGAGAGAGCAGCAGGTACACCAAAGCATCCTGACCAGAACAGTTTTCAGCGCTGCAAACAGGAGACAGACCACAGAGAACATGTAACATACCACATGATTATGCAGAGATGAGGCAGTCTGCTCCTACTATAATGTGCTTGAGAATACTTTTCTCTGAAACATGCTGACTTTTTACCACTGCCTGGATTTCTCTGGGACAACTACTAAAATGCAAGGACTGTGTTTGCGTTTGTAACTGCAGACACACAGCACATGGCCTGAACAGTGGGCCTTGGAGACGGCTTCTTCTGGGCCTGTTACTCATTGCAAAAGCAGGCACGGACATCCCAGCAGAGCAGTCACCTGCTATTATTGGCTTCTCTTCTGGCACGGTTGCAGAATCAGGATTTTGCTTACAAAAAACACAGATGCAAGAAAGATTGTAATAAATAATCACCAGACCCTTGTCTTCCATACCTTTGCAAACAGGCAGAGGAGGCCCTGAACAATAACAACCGAGGTTAATGACTGGCAGGAATACTGTATTTATCTCAGCCAAGTATTTAATGTCTGCTTATGAACCTAAATCCAGGCAATCACTAATTGTTAGTTAGTTATACTGGGCAGGCCTTCATGAAGATCTACACAGGTTGGATTCAGTATTTCTCTCTCCCCCTCAGGGGTAACTCCCTAGAAGGGACTAGTTGCTCCAAAGCATGATCCCTCTAATGTCTTACTAGTCTTTTGTCGTCTTTGGCCCAGGGAGGTGGTGGAGCCACTGTCTCTGGAAGTGTTTAAAGAAACATTGGCCATGGCATTTAGGGCCATGGTCTAGGTAACATTGTGGTGTTCAGCCATAGGTTGGACTCGATGATCTCAGAGATCTATTCCAACCTAATTGATTCTGCGATCTTCCAGATTTCTAGCCTGCCAGACAGCCAGATAACCAGAGCAGCGCTTCCCTCCCAGACCGTTTTGGGCTTTCCTGCAGCACTATGGGGCTGGGGCTTTTCTGAGCGGGGCGAGGGATGGACACCACTGTCTCCCCTCGTCTCTGGGATCCCAGAAGGACAATCCGGCAGCCCGGCTGCCGTTGTCCCGCCGCAGGAGCCAGCCAGGCCCGTGCGCTCCCAGCTCCGCCATGTCCCTCCAGCCCGCGGGCCGTGCCCATGAGCCGCGCCCGCCCCGCGCATGCGGCCAGCCCTGCCTACAGCTCCCGGCTGCCTCCGCACAGCGAGGGCGGGTTTTTCTTCTTTTTTCTTGGTTTGGTTTTTTTTTTTTTTTTTTCCCCTCCCCTCGGAGGGGGAAGGATGGGTGGGGAAAGCGAGCGCTCACGAAAGCGAGGCGAGGAGGAATCCCACAATACCAGGCGGGTTGCGAGCCGGGTGCTGCCGCTGTCTCTTTAATGCAAGAGGAAGCGATGCGGAGGGGTGGAAAATGGCAGAGTTGCAGATGTTGCTAGAGGAGGAAATCCCTTCTGGCAAGCGGGCTCTGCTCGAGAGCTACCAGAACCTCACTCGAGTCGCCGACTACTGCGAAAACAACTACATCCAGGTGAGGGGC